>JASGCC010000504.1:0-92231 GCA_030067915.1 Hydractinia echinata | reverse complement strand
AAATCACGTGGTTCCACGTGCCTGCGCAGGTTACCATCGGTCTATTCCTTCCACTCTCAATGGACTACGACGTCCCAAGTCGTTTTCCATTGCGCCATGGCCTTACAACACCGTCAACTACGTGTACAGGCCTCTAAAGGCTGTTATATGGCCTTTTGCCGCCTAATAAAGGCCTTACACGTAAATCACGTGGTTCCACGTGCCTGCGCAGGTTACCATCGGTCTATTCCTTCCACTCTCAATGGACTACGACGTCCCAAGTCGTTTTCCATTGCGCCATGGCCTTACAACACCGTCAACTACGTGTACAGGCCTCTAAAGGCTGTTATATGGCCTTTTGCCGCCTAATAAAGGCCTTACACGTAAATCACGTGGTTCCACGTGCCTGCGCAGGTTACCATCGGTCTATTCCTTCCACTCTCAATGGACTACGACGTCCCAAGTCGTTTTCCATTGCGCCATGGCCTTACAACACCGTCAACTACGTGTACAGGCTCTAAGGCTGTTATATGGCCTTTTGCCGCCTAATAAAGGCCTTACACGTAAATCACGTGGTTCCACGTGCCTGCGCAGGTTACCATCGGTCTATTCCTTCCACTCTCAATGGACTACGACGTCCCAAGTCGTTTTCCATTGCGCCATGGCCTTACAACACCGTCAACTACGTGTACAGGCCTCTAAAGGCTGTTATATGGCCTTTTGCCGCCTAATAAAGGCCTTACACGTAAATCACGTGGTTCCACGTGCCTGCGCAGGTTACCATCGGTCTATTCCTTCCACTCTCAATGGACTACGACGTCCCAAGTCGTTTTCCATTGCGCCATGGCCTTACAACACCGTCAACTACGTGTACAGGCTCTAAAGGCTGTTATATGGCCTTTTGCCGCCTAATAAAGGCCTTACACGTAAATCACGTGGTTCCACGTGCCTGCGCAGGTTACCATCGGTCTATTCCTTCCACTCTCAATGGACTACGACGTCCCAAGTCGTTTTCCATTGCGCCATGGCCTTACAACACCGTCAACTACGTGTACAGGCCTCTAAAGGCTGTTATATGGCCTTTTGCCGCCTAATAAAGGCCTTACACGTAAATCACGTGGTTCCACGTGCCTGCGCAGGTTACCATCGGTCTATTCCTTCCACTCTCAATGGACTACGACGTCCAAGTCGTTTTCCATTGCGCCATGGCCTTACAACACCGTCAACTACGTGTACAGGCCTCTAAAGGCTGTTATATGGCCTTTTGCCGCCTAATAAAGGCCTTACACGTAAATCACGTGGTTCCACGTGCCTGCGCAGGTTACCATCGGTCTATTCCTTCCACTCTCAATGGACTACGACGTCCCAAGTCGTTTTCCATTGCGCCATGGCCTTACAACACCGTCAACTACGTGTACAGGCCTCTAAAGGCTGTTATATGGCCTTTTGCCGCCTAATAAAGGCCTTACACGTAAATCACGTGGTTCCACGTGCCTGCGCAGGTTACCATCGGTCTATTCCTTCCACTCTCAATGGACTACGACGTCCCAAGTCGTTTTCCATTGCGCCATGGCCTTACAACACCGTCAACTACGTGTACAGGCCTCTAAAGGCTGTTATATGGCCTTTTGCCGCCTAATAAAGGCCTTACACGTAAATCACGTGGTTCCACGTGCCTGCGCAGGTTACCATCGGTCTATTCCTTCCACTCTCAATGGACTACGACGTCCCAAGTCGTTTTCCATTGCGCCATGGCCTTACAACACCGTCAACTACGTGTACAGGCCTCTAAAGGCTGTTATATGGCCTTTTGCCGCCTAATAAAGGCCTTACACGTAAATCACGTGGTTCCACGTGCCTGCGCAGGTTACCATCGGTCTATTCCTTCCACTCTCAATGGACTACGACGTCCCAAGTCGTTTTCCATTGCGCCATGGCCTTACAACACCGTCAACTACGTGTACAGGCTTCTAAAGGCTGTTATATGGCCTTTTGCCGCCTAATAAAGGCCTTACACGTAAATCACGTGGTTCCACGTGCCTGCGCAGGTTACCATCGGTCTATTCCTTCCACTCTCAATGGACTACGACGTCCAAGTCGTTTTCCATTGCGCCATGGCCTTACAACACCGTCAACTACGTGTACAGGCCTCTAAAGGCTGTTATATGGCCTTTTGCCGCCTAATAAAGGCCTTACACGTAAATCACGTGGTTCCACGTGCCTGCGCAGGTTACCATCGGTCTATTCCTTCCACTCAATGGACTACGACGTCCAAGTCGTTTTCCATTGCGCCATGGCCTTACAACACCGTCAACTACGTGTACAGGCCTCTAAAGGCTGTTATATGGCCTTTTGCCGCCTAATAAAGGCCTTACACGTAAATCACGTGGTTCCACGTGCCTGCGCAGGTTACCATCGGTCTATTCCTTCCACTCTCAATGGACTACGACGTCCCAAGTCGTTTTCCATTGCGCCATGGCCTTACAACACCGTCAACTACGTGTACAGGCCTCTAAGGCTGTTATATGGCCTTTTGCCGCCTAATAAAGGCCTTACACGTAAATCACGTGGTTCCACGTGCCTGCGCAGGTTACCATCGGTCTATTCCTTCCACTCTCAATGGACTACGACGTCCAAGTCGTTTTCCATTGCGCCATGGCCTTACAACACCGTCAACTACGTGTACAGGCCTCTAAGGCTGTTATATGGCCTTTTGCCGCCTAATAAAGGCCTTACACGTAAATCACGTGGTTCCACGTGCCTGCGCAGGTTACCATCGGTCTATTCCTTCCACTCTCAATGGACTACGACGTCCCAAGTCGTTTTCCATTGCGCCATGGCCTTACAACACCGTCAACTACGTGTACAGGCCTCTAAAGGCTGTTATATGGCCTTTTGCCGCCTAATAAAGGCCTTACACGTAAATCACGTGGTTCCACGTGCCTGCGCAGGTTACCATCGGTCTATTCCTTCCACTCTCAATGGACTACGACGTCCCAAGTCGTTTTCCATTGCGCCATGGCCTTACAACACCGTCAACTACGTGTACAGGCCTCTAAGGCTGTTATATGGCCTTTTGCCGCCTAATAAAGGCCTTACACGTAAATCACGTGGTTCCACGTGCCTGCGCAGGTTACCATCGGTCTATTCCTTCCACTCTCAATGGACTACGACGTCCAAGTCGTTTTCCATTGCGCCATGGCCTTACAACACCGTCAACTACGTGTACAGGCCTCTAAGGCTGTTATATGGCCTTTTGCCGCCTAATAAAGGCCTTACACGTAAATCACGTGGTTCCACGTGCCTGCGCAGGTTACCATCGGTCTATTCCTTCCACTCTCAATGGACTACGACGTCCAAGTCGTTTTCCATTGCGCCATGGCCTTACAACACCGTCAACTACGTGTACAGGCTCTAAGGCTGTTATATGGCCTTTTGCCGCCTAATAAAGGCCTTACACGTAAATCACGTGGTTCCACGTGCCTGCGCAGGTTACCATCGGTCTATTCCTTCCACTCTCAATGGACTACGACGTCCAAGTCGTTTTCCATTGCGCCATGGCCTTACAACACCGTCAACTACGTGTACAGGCTCTAAGGCTGTTATATGGCCTTTTGCCGCCTAATAAAGGCCTTACACGTAAATCACGTGGTTCCACGTGCCTGCGCAGGTTACCATCGGTCTATTCCTTCCACTCTCAATGGACTACGACGTCCAAGTCGTTTTCCATTGCGCCATGGCCTTACAACACCGTCAACTACGTGTACAGGCTCTAGAGGCTGTTATATGGCCTTTTGCCGCCTAATAAAGGCCTTACACGTAAATCACGTGGTTCCACGTGCCTGCGCAGGTTACCATCGGTCTATTCCTTCCACTCTCAATGGACTACGACGTCCAAGTCGTTTTCCATTGCGCCATGGCCTTACAACACCGTCAACTACGTGTACAGGCTCTAAGGCTGTTATATGGCCTTTTGCCGCCTAATAAAGGCCTTACACGTAAATCACGTGGTTCCACGTGCCTGCGCAGGTTACCATCGGTCTATTCCTTCCACTCTCAATGGACTACGACGTCCAAGTCGTTTTCCATTGCGCCATGGCCTTACAACACCGTCAACTACGTGTACAGGCTCTAAGGCTGTTATATGGCCTTTTGCCGCCTAATAAAGGCCTTACACGTAAATCACGTGGTTCCACGTGCCTGCGCAGGTTACCATCGGTCTATTCCTTCCACTCTCAATGGACTACGACGTCCCAAGTCGTTTTCCATTGCGCCATGGCCTTACAACACCGTCAACTACGTGTACAGGCTCTAAGGCTGTTATATGGCCTTTTGCCGCCTAATAAAGGCCTTACACGTAAATCACGTGGTTCCACGTGCCTGCGCAGGTTACCATCGGTCTATTCCTTCCACTCTCAATGGACTACGACGTCCCAAGTCGTTTTCCATTGCGCCATGGCCTTACAACACCGTCAACTACGTGTACAGGCTCTAAGGCTGTTATATGGCCTTTTGCCGCCTAATAAAGGCCTTACACGTAAATCACGTGGTTCCACGTGCCTGCGCAGGTTACCATCGGTCTATTCCTTCCACTCTCAATGGACTACGACGTCCAAGTCGTTTTCCATTGCGCCATGGCCTTACAACACCGTCAACTACGTGTACAGGCTTCTAAGGCTGTTATATGGCCTTTTGCCGCCTAATAAAGGCCTTACACGTAAATCACGTGGTTCCACGTGCCTGCGCAGGTTACCATCGGTCTATTCCTTCCACTCTCAATGGACTACGACGTCCAAGTCGTTTTCCATTGCGCCATGGCCTTACAACACCGTCAACTACGTGTACAGGCTCTAGAGGCTGTTATATGGCCTTTTGCCGCCTAATAAAGGCCTTACACGTAAATCACGTGGTTCCACGTGCCTGCGCAGGTTACCATCGGTCTATTCCTTCCACTCTCAATGGACTACGACGTCCAAGTCGTTTTCCATTGCGCCATGGCCTTACAACACCGTCAACTACGTGTACAGGTCTAGAGGCTGTTATATGGCCTTTTGCCGCCTAATAAAGGCCTTACACGTAAATCACGTGGTTCCACGTGCCTGCGCAGGTTACCATCGGTCTATTCCTTCCACTCTCAATGGACTACGACGTCCAAGTCGTTTTCCATTGCGCCATGGCCTTACAACACCGTCAACTACGTGTACAGGCTCTAAGAGGCTGTTATATGGCCTTTTGCCGCCTAATAAAGGCCTTACACGTAAATCACGTGGTTCCACGTGCCTGCGCAGGTTACCATCGGTCTATTCCTTCCACTCTCAATGGACTACGACGTCCAAGTCGTTTTCCATTGCGCCATGGCCTTACAACACCGTCAACTACGTGTACAGGCTTCTAGAGGCTGTTATATGGCCTTTTGCCGCCTAATAAAGGCCTTACACGTAAATCACGTGGTTCCACGTGCCTGCGCAGGTTACCATCGGTCTATTCCTTCCACTCTCAATGGACTACGACGTCCAAGTCGTTTTCCATTGCGCCATGGCCTTACAACACCGTCAACTACGTGTACAGGCTCTAGAGGCTGTTATATGGCCTTTTGCCGCCTAATAAAGGCCTTACACGTAAATCACGTGGTTCCACGTGCCTGCGCAGGTTACCATCGGTCTATTCCTTCCACTCTCAATGGACTACGACGTCCAAGTCGTTTTCCATTGCGCCATGGCCTTACAACACCGTCAACTACGTGTACAGGCTCTAGAGGCTGTTATATGGCCTTTTGCCGCCTAATAAAGGCCTTACACGTAAATCACGTGGTTCCACGTGCCTGCGCAGGTTACCATCGGTCTATTCCTTCCACTCTCAATGGACTACGACGTCCAAGTCGTTTTCCATTGCGCCATGGCCTTACAACACCGTCAACTACGTGTACAGGCTCTAGAGGCTGTTATATGGCCTTTTGCCGCCTAATAAAGGCCTTACACGTAAATCACGTGGTTCCACGTGCCTGCGCAGGTTACCATCGGTCTATTCCTTCCACTCTCAATGGACTACGACGTCCAAGTCGTTTTCCATTGCGCCATGGCCTTACAACACCGTCAACTACGTGTACAGGCTCTAAGGCTGTTATATGGCCTTTTGCCGCCTAATAAAGGCCTTACACGTAAATCACGTGGTTCCACGTGCCTGCGCAGGTTACCATCGGTCTATTCCTTCCACTCTCAATGGACTACGACGTCCCAAGTCGTTTTCCATTGCGCCATGGCCTTACAACACCGTCAACTACGTGTACAGGCTCTAGAGGCTGTTATATGGCCTTTTGCCGCCTAATAAAGGCCTTACACGTAAATCACGTGGTTCCACGTGCCTGCGCAGGTTACCATCGGTCTATTCCTTCCACTCTCAATGGACTACGACGTCCAAGTCGTTTTCCATTGCGCCATGGCCTTACAACACCGTCAACTACGTGTACAGGCTCTAGAGGCTGTTATATGGCCTTTTGCCGCCTAATAAAGGCCTTACACGTAAATCACGTGGTTCCACGTGCCTGCGCAGGTTACCATCGGTCTATTCCTTCCACTCTCAATGGACTACGACGTCCAAGTCGTTTTCCATTGCGCCATGGCCTTACAACACCGTCAACTACGTGTACAGGCTCTAGAGGCTGTTATATGGCCTTTTGCCGCCTAATAAAGGCCTTACACGTAAATCACGTGGTTCCACGTGCCTGCGCAGGTTACCATCGGTCTATTCCTTCCACTCTCAATGGACTACGACGTCCAAGTCGTTTTCCATTGCGCCATGGCCTTACAACACCGTCAACTACGTGTACAGGCTCTAGAGGCTGTTATATGGCCTTTTGCCGCCTAATAAAGGCCTTACACGTAAATCACGTGGTTCCACGTGCCTGCGCAGGTTACCATCGGTCTATTCCTTCCACTCTCAATGGACTACGACGTCCAAGTCGTTTTCCATTGCGCCATGGCCTTACAACACCGTCAACTACGTGTACAGGCTCTAAGGCTGTTATATGGCCTTTTGCCGCCTAATAAAGGCCTTACACGTAAATCACGTGGTTCCACGTGCCTGCGCAGGTTACCATCGGTCTATTCCTTCCACTCTCAATGGACTACGACGTCCAAGTCGTTTTCCATTGCGCCATGGCCTTACAACACCGTCAACTACGTGTACAGGCTCTAAGGCTGTTATATGGCCTTTTGCCGCCTAATAAAGGCCTTACACGTAAATCACGTGGTTCCACGTGCCTGCGCAGGTTACCATCGGTCTATTCCTTCCACTCTCAATGGACTACGACGTCCAAGTCGTTTTCCATTGCGCCATGGCCTTACAACACCGTCAACTACGTGTACAGGCTCTAGAGGCTGTTATATGGCCTTTTGCCGCCTAATAAAGGCCTTACACGTAAATCACGTGGTTCCACGTGCCTGCGCAGGTTACCATCGGTCTATTCCTTCCACTCTCAATGGACTACGACGTCCAAGTCGTTTTCCATTGCGCCATGGCCTTACAACACCGTCAACTACGTGTACAGGCTCTAAGGCTGTTATATGGCCTTTTGCCGCCTAATAAAGGCCTTACACGTAAATCACGTGGTTCCACGTGCCTGCGCAGGTTACCATCGGTCTATTCCTTCCACTCTCAATGGACTACGACGTCCAAGTCGTTTTCCATTGCGCCATGGCCTTACAACACCGTCAACTACGTGTACAGGCTTCTAGAGGCTGTTATATGGCCTTTTGCCGCCTAATAAAGGCCTTACACGTAAATCACGTGGTTCCACGTGCCTGCGCAGGTTACCATCGGTCTATTCCTTCCACTCTCAATGGACTACGACGTCCAAGTCGTTTTCCATTGCGCCATGGCCTTACAACACCGTCAACTACGTGTACAGGCTCTAGAGGCTGTTATATGGCCTTTTGCCGCCTAATAAAGGCCTTACACGTAAATCACGTGGTTCCACGTGCCTGCGCAGGTTACCATCGGTCTATTCCTTCCACTCTCAATGGACTACGACGTCCAAGTCGTTTTCCATTGCGCCATGGCCTTACAACACCGTCAACTACGTGTACAGGCTCTAGAGGCTGTTATATGGCCTTTTGCCGCCTAATAAAGGCCTTACACGTAAATCACGTGGTTCCACGTGCCTGCGCAGGTTACCATCGGTCTATTCCTTCCACTCTCAATGGACTACGACGTCCAAGTCGTTTTCCATTGCGCCATGGCCTTACAACACCGTCAACTACGTGTACAGGCTCTAAGGCTGTTATATGGCCTTTTGCCGCCTAATAAAGGCCTTACACGTAAATCACGTGGTTCCACGTGCCTGCGCAGGTTACCATCGGTCTATTCCTTCCACTCTCAATGGACTACGACGTCCAAGTCGTTTTCCATTGCGCCATGGCCTTACAACACCGTCAACTACGTGTACAGGCTTCTAGAGGCTGTTATATGGCCTTTTGCCGCCTAATAAAGGCCTTACACGTAAATCACGTGGTTCCACGTGCCTGCGCAGGTTACCATCGGTCTATTCCTTCCACTCTCAATGGACTACGACGTCCAAGTCGTTTTCCATTGCGCCATGGCCTTACAACACCGTCAACTACGTGTACAGGCTCTAGAGGCTGTTATATGGCCTTTTGCCGCCTAATAAAGGCCTTACACGTAAATCACGTGGTTCCACGTGCCTGCGCAGGTTACCATCGGTCTATTCCTTCCACTCTCAATGGACTACGACGTCCAAGTCGTTTTCCATTGCGCCATGGCCTTACAACACCGTCAACTACGTGTACAGGCTCTAGAGGCTGTTATATGGCCTTTTGCCGCCTAATAAAGGCCTTACACGTAAATCACGTGGTTCCACGTGCCTGCGCAGGTTACCATCGGTCTATTCCTTCCACTCTCAATGGACTACGACGTCCAAGTCGTTTTCCATTGCGCCATGGCCTTACAACACCGTCAACTACGTGTACAGGCTTCTAGAGGCTGTTATATGGCCTTTTGCCGCCTAATAAAGGCCTTACACGTAAATCACGTGGTTCCACGTGCCTGCGCAGGTTACCATCGGTCTATTCCTTCCACTCTCAATGGACTACGACGTCCAAGTCGTTTTCCATTGCGCCATGGCCTTACAACACCGTCAACTACGTGTACAGGCTTCTAGAGGCTGTTATATGGCCTTTTGCCGCCTAATAAAGGCCTTACACGTAAATCACGTGGTTCCACGTGCCTGCGCAGGTTACCATCGGTCTATTCCTTCCACTCTCAATGGACTACGACGTCCAAGTCGTTTTCCATTGCGCCATGGCCTTACAACACCGTCAACTACGTGTACAGGCTTCTAGAGGCTGTTATATGGCCTTTTGCCGCCTAATAAAGGCCTTACACGTAAATCACGTGGTTCCACGTGCCTGCGCAGGTTACCATCGGTCTATTCCTTCCACTCTCAATGGACTACGACGTCCAAGTCGTTTTCCATTGCGCCATGGCCTTACAACACCGTCAACTACGTGTACAGGCTCTAGAGGCTGTTATATGGCCTTTTGCCGCCTAATAAAGGCCTTACACGTAAATCACGTGGTTCCACGTGCCTGCGCAGGTTACCATCGGTCTATTCCTTCCACTCTCAATGGACTACGACGTCCAAGTCGTTTTCCATTGCGCCATGGCCTTACAACACCGTCAACTACGTGTACAGGCTCTAGAGGCTGTTATATGGCCTTTTGCCGCCTAATAAAGGCCTTACACGTAAATCACGTGGTTCCACGTGCCTGCGCAGGTTACCATCGGTCTATTCCTTCCACTCTCAATGGACTACGACGTCCAAGTCGTTTTCCATTGCGCCATGGCCTTACAACACCGTCAACTACGTGTACAGGCTTCTAGAGGCTGTTATATGGCCTTTTGCCGCCTAATAAAGGCCTTACACGTAAATCACGTGGTTCCACGTGCCTGCGCAGGTTACCATCGGTCTATTCCTTCCACTCTCAATGGACTACGACGTCCAAGTCGTTTTCCATTGCGCCATGGCCTTACAACACCGTCAACTACGTGTACAGGCTTCTAGAGGCTGTTATATGGCCTTTTGCCGCCTAATAAAGGCCTTACACGTAAATCACGTGGTTCCACGTGCCTGCGCAGGTTACCATCGGTCTATTCCTTCCACTCTCAATGGACTACGACGTCCAAGTCGTTTTCCATTGCGCCATGGCCTTACAACACCGTCAACTACGTGTACAGGCTTCTAGAGGCTGTTATATGGCCTTTTGCCGCCTAATAAAGGCCTTACACGTAAATCACGTGGTTCCACGTGCCTGCGCAGGTTACCATCGGTCTATTCCTTCCACTCTCAATGGACTACGACGTCCAAGTCGTTTTCCATTGCGCCATGGCCTTACAACACCGTCAACTACGTGTACAGGCTCTAGAGGCTGTTATATGGCCTTTTGCCGCCTAATAAAGGCCTTACACGTAAATCACGTGGTTCCACGTGCCTGCGCAGGTTACCATCGGTCTATTCCTTCCACTCTCAATGGACTACGACGTCCAAGTCGTTTTCCATTGCGCCATGGCCTTACAACACCGTCAACTACGTGTACAGGCTTCTAGAGGCTGTTATATGGCCTTTTGCCGCCTAATAAAGGCCTTACACGTAAATCACGTGGTTCCACGTGCCTGCGCAGGTTACCATCGGTCTATTCCTTCCACTCTCAATGGACTACGACGTCCAAGTCGTTTTCCATTGCGCCATGGCCTTACAACACCGTCAACTACGTGTACAGGCTCTAGAGGCTGTTATATGGCCTTTTGCCGCCTAATAAAGGCCTTACACGTAAATCACGTGGTTCCACGTGCCTGCGCAGGTTACCATCGGTCTATTCCTTCCACTCTCAATGGACTACGACGTCCAAGTCGTTTTCCATTGCGCCATGGCCTTACAACACCGTCAACTACGTGTACAGGCTCTAGAGGCTGTTATATGGCCTTTTGCCGCCTAATAAAGGCCTTACACGTAAATCACGTGGTTCCACGTGCCTGCGCAGGTTACCATCGGTCTATTCCTTCCACTCTCAATGGACTACGACGTCCAAGTCGTTTTCCATTGCGCCATGGCCTTACAACACCGTCAACTACGTGTACAGGCTTCTAGAGGCTGTTATATGGCCTTTTGCCGCCTAATAAAGGCCTTACACGTAAATCACGTGGTTCCACGTGCCTGCGCAGGTTACCATCGGTCTATTCCTTCCACTCTCAATGGACTACGACGTCCAAGTCGTTTTCCATTGCGCCATGGCCTTACAACACCGTCAACTACGTGTACAGGCTTCTAGAGGCTGTTATATGGCCTTTTGCCGCCTAATAAAGGCCTTACACGTAAATCACGTGGTTCCACGTGCCTGCGCAGGTTACCATCGGTCTATTCCTTCCACTCTCAATGGACTACGACGTCCAAGTCGTTTTCCATTGCGCCATGGCCTTACAACACCGTCAACTACGTGTACAGGCTCTAGAGGCTGTTATATGGCCTTTTGCCGCCTAATAAAGGCCTTACACGTAAATCACGTGGTTCCACGTGCCTGCGCAGGTTACCATCGGTCTATTCCTTCCACTCTCAATGGACTACGACGTCCAAGTCGTTTTCCATTGCGCCATGGCCTTACAACACCGTCAACTACGTGTACAGGCTCTAGAGGCTGTTATATGGCCTTTTGCCGCCTAATAAAGGCCTTACACGTAAATCACGTGGTTCCACGTGCCTGCGCAGGTTACCATCGGTCTATTCCTTCCACTCTCAATGGACTACGACGTCCAAGTCGTTTTCCATTGCGCCATGGCCTTACAACACCGTCAACTACGTGTACAGGCTTCTAGAGGCTGTTATATGGCCTTTTGCCGCCTAATAAAGGCCTTACACGTAAATCACGTGGTTCCACGTGCCTGCGCAGGTTACCATCGGTCTATTCCTTCCACTCTCAATGGACTACGACGTCCAAGTCGTTTTCCATTGCGCCATGGCCTTACAACACCGTCAACTACGTGTACAGGCTTCTAGAGGCTGTTATATGGCCTTTTGCCGCCTAATAAAGGCCTTACACGTAAATCACGTGGTTCCACGTGCCTGCGCAGGTTACCATCGGTCTATTCCTTCCACTCTCAATGGACTACGACGTCCAAGTCGTTTTCCATTGCGCCATGGCCTTACAACACCGTCAACTACGTGTACAGGCTTCTAGAGGCTGTTATATGGCCTTTTGCCGCCTAATAAAGGCCTTACACGTAAATCACGTGGTTCCACGTGCCTGCGCAGGTTACCATCGGTCTATTCCTTCCACTCTCAATGGACTACGACGTCCAAGTCGTTTTCCATTGCGCCATGGCCTTACAACACCGTCAACTACGTGTACAGGCTCTAGAGGCTGTTATATGGCCTTTTGCCGCCTAATAAAGGCCTTACACGTAAATCACGTGGTTCCACGTGCCTGCGCAGGTTACCATCGGTCTATTCCTTCCACTCTCAATGGACTACGACGTCCAAGTCGTTTTCCATTGCGCCATGGCCTTACAACACCGTCAACTACGTGTACAGGCTTCTAGAGGCTGTTATATGGCCTTTTGCCGCCTAATAAAGGCCTTACACGTAAATCACGTGGTTCCACGTGCCTGCGCAGGTTACCATCGGTCTATTCCTTCCACTCTCAATGGACTACGACGTCCAAGTCGTTTTCCATTGCGCCATGGCCTTACAACACCGTCAACTACGTGTACAGGCTTCTAGAGGCTGTTATATGGCCTTTTGCCGCCTAATAAAGGCCTTACACGTAAATCACGTGGTTCCACGTGCCTGCGCAGGTTACCATCGGTCTATTCCTTCCACTCTCAATGGACTACGACGTCCAAGTCGTTTTCCATTGCGCCATGGCCTTACAACACCGTCAACTACGTGTACAGGCTTCTAGAGGCTGTTATATGGCCTTTTGCCGCCTAATAAAGGCCTTACACGTAAATCACGTGGTTCCACGTGCCTGCGCAGGTTACCATCGGTCTATTCCTTCCACTCTCAATGGACTACGACGTCCAAGTCGTTTTCCATTGCGCCATGGCCTTACAACACCGTCAACTACGTGTACAGGCTTCTAGAGGCTGTTATATGGCCTTTTGCCGCCTAATAAAGGCCTTACACGTAAATCACGTGGTTCCACGTGCCTGCGCAGGTTACCATCGGTCTATTCCTTCCACTCTCAATGGACTACGACGTCCAAGTCGTTTTCCATTGCGCCATGGCCTTACAACACCGTCAACTACGTGTACAGGCTTCTAGAGGCTGTTATATGGCCTTTTGCCGCCTAATAAAGGCCTTACACGTAAATCACGTGGTTCCACGTGCCTGCGCAGGTTACCATCGGTCTATTCCTTCCACTCTCAATGGACTACGACGTCCAAGTCGTTTTCCATTGCGCCATGGCCTTACAACACCGTCAACTACGTGTACAGGCTTCTAGAGGCTGTTATATGGCCTTTTGCCGCCTAATAAAGGCCTTACACGTAAATCACGTGGTTCCACGTGCCTGCGCAGGTTACCATCGGTCTATTCCTTCCACTCTCAATGGACTACGACGTCCAAGTCGTTTTCCATTGCGCCATGGCCTTACAACACCGTCAACTACGTGTACAGGCTTCTAGAGGCTGTTATATGGCCTTTTGCCGCCTAATAAAGGCCTTACACGTAAATCACGTGGTTCCACGTGCCTGCGCAGGTTACCATCGGTCTATTCCTTCCACTCTCAATGGACTACGACGTCCAAGTCGTTTTCCATTGCGCCATGGCCTTACAACACCGTCAACTACGTGTACAGGCTTCTAGAGGCTGTTATATGGCCTTTTGCCGCCTAATAAAGGCCTTACACGTAAATCACGTGGTTCCACGTGCCTGCGCAGGTTACCATCGGTCTATTCCTTCCACTCTCAATGGACTACGACGTCCAAGTCGTTTTCCATTGCGCCATGGCCTTACAACACCGTCAACTACGTGTACAGGCTCTAGAGGCTGTTATATGGCCTTTTGCCGCCTAATAAAGGCCTTACACGTAAATCACGTGGTTCCACGTGCCTGCGCAGGTTACCATCGGTCTATTCCTTCCACTCTCAATGGACTACGACGTCCAAGTCGTTTTCCATTGCGCCATGGCCTTACAACACCGTCAACTACGTGTACAGGCTTCTAGAGGCTGTTATATGGCCTTTTGCCGCCTAATAAAGGCCTTACACGTAAATCACGTGGTTCCACGTGCCTGCGCAGGTTACCATCGGTCTATTCCTTCCACTCTCAATGGACTACGACGTCCAAGTCGTTTTCCATTGCGCCATGGCCTTACAACACCGTCAACTACGTGTACAGGCTTCTAGAGGCTGTTATATGGCCTTTTGCCGCCTAATAAAGGCCTTACACGTAAATCACGTGGTTCCACGTGCCTGCGCAGGTTACCATCGGTCTATTCCTTCCACTCTCAATGGACTACGACGTCCAAGTCGTTTTCCATTGCGCCATGGCCTTACAACACCGTCAACTACGTGTACAGGCTCTAGAGGCTGTTATATGGCCTTTTGCCGCCTAATAAAGGCCTTACACGTAAATCACGTGGTTCCACGTGCCTGCGCAGGTTACCATCGGTCTATTCCTTCCACTCTCAATGGACTACGACGTCCAAGTCGTTTTCCATTGCGCCATGGCCTTACAACACCGTCAACTACGTGTACAGGCTTCTAGAGGCTGTTATATGGCCTTTTGCCGCCTAATAAAGGCCTTACACGTAAATCACGTGGTTCCACGTGCCTGCGCAGGTTACCATCGGTCTATTCCTTCCACTCTCAATGGACTACGACGTCCAAGTCGTTTTCCATTGCGCCATGGCCTTACAACACCGTCAACTACGTGTACAGGCTTCTAGAGGCTGTTATATGGCCTTTTGCCGCCTAATAAAGGCCTTACACGTAAATCACGTGGTTCCACGTGCCTGCGCAGGTTACCATCGGTCTATTCCTTCCACTCTCAATGGACTACGACGTCCAAGTCGTTTTCCATTGCGCCATGGCCTTACAACACCGTCAACTACGTGTACAGGCTCTAGAGGCTGTTATATGGCCTTTTGCCGCCTAATAAAGGCCTTACACGTAAATCACGTGGTTCCACGTGCCTGCGCAGGTTACCATCGGTCTATTCCTTCCACTCTCAATGGACTACGACGTCCAAGTCGTTTTCCATTGCGCCATGGCCTTACAACACCGTCAACTACGTGTACAGGCTCTAGAGGCTGTTATATGGCCTTTTGCCGCCTAATAAAGGCCTTACACGTAAATCACGTGGTTCCACGTGCCTGCGCAGGTTACCATCGGTCTATTCCTTCCACTCTCAATGGACTACGACGTCCAAGTCGTTTTCCATTGCGCCATGGCCTTACAACACCGTCAACTACGTGTACAGGCTCTAGAGGCTGTTATATGGCCTTTTGCCGCCTAATAAAGGCCTTACACGTAAATCACGTGGTTCCACGTGCCTGCGCAGGTTACCATCGGTCTATTCCTTCCACTCTCAATGGACTACGACGTCCAAGTCGTTTTCCATTGCGCCATGGCCTTACAACACCGTCAACTACGTGTACAGGCTCTAGAGGCTGTTATATGGCCTTTTGCCGCCTAATAAAGGCCTTACACGTAAATCACGTGGTTCCACGTGCCTGCGCAGGTTACCATCGGTCTATTCCTTCCACTCTCAATGGACTACGACGTCCAAGTCGTTTTCCATTGCGCCATGGCCTTACAACACCGTCAACTACGTGTACAGGCTTCTAGAGGCTGTTATATGGCCTTTTGCCGCCTAATAAAGGCCTTACACGTAAATCACGTGGTTCCACGTGCCTGCGCAGGTTACCATCGGTCTATTCCTTCCACTCTCAATGGACTACGACGTCCAAGTCGTTTTCCATTGCGCCATGGCCTTACAACACCGTCAACTACGTGTACAGGCTTCTAGAGGCTGTTATATGGCCTTTTGCCGCCTAATAAAGGCCTTACACGTAAATCACGTGGTTCCACGTGCCTGCGCAGGTTACCATCGGTCTATTCCTTCCACTCTCAATGGACTACGACGTCCAAGTCGTTTTCCATTGCGCCATGGCCTTACAACACCGTCAACTACGTGTACAGGCTTCTAGAGGCTGTTATATGGCCTTTTGCCGCCTAATAAAGGCCTTACACGTAAATCACGTGGTTCCACGTGCCTGCGCAGGTTACCATCGGTCTATTCCTTCCACTCTCAATGGACTACGACGTCCAAGTCGTTTTCCATTGCGCCATGGCCTTACAACACCGTCAACTACGTGTACAGGCTCTAGAGGCTGTTATATGGCCTTTTGCCGCCTAATAAAGGCCTTACACGTAAATCACGTGGTTCCACGTGCCTGCGCAGGTTACCATCGGTCTATTCCTTCCACTCTCAATGGACTACGACGTCCAAGTCGTTTTCCATTGCGCCATGGCCTTACAACACCGTCAACTACGTGTACAGGCTCTAGAGGCTGTTATATGGCCTTTTGCCGCCTAATAAAGGCCTTACACGTAAATCACGTGGTTCCACGTGCCTGCGCAGGTTACCATCGGTCTATTCCTTCCACTCTCAATGGACTACGACGTCCAAGTCGTTTTCCATTGCGCCATGGCCTTACAACACCGTCAACTACGTGTACAGGCTTCTAGAGGCTGTTATATGGCCTTTTGCCGCCTAATAAAGGCCTTACACGTAAATCACGTGGTTCCACGTGCCTGCGCAGGTTACCATCGGTCTATTCCTTCCACTCTCAATGGACTACGACGTCCAAGTCGTTTTCCATTGCGCCATGGCCTTACAACACCGTCAACTACGTGTACAGGCTTCTAGAGGCTGTTATATGGCCTTTTGCCGCCTAATAAAGGCCTTACACGTAAATCACGTGGTTCCACGTGCCTGCGCAGGTTACCATCGGTCTATTCCTTCCACTCTCAATGGACTACGACGTCCAAGTCGTTTTCCATTGCGCCATGGCCTTACAACACCGTCAACTACGTGTACAGGCTCTAGAGGCTGTTATATGGCCTTTTGCCGCCTAATAAAGGCCTTACACGTAAATCACGTGGTTCCACGTGCCTGCGCAGGTTACCATCGGTCTATTCCTTCCACTCTCAATGGACTACGACGTCCAAGTCGTTTTCCATTGCGCCATGGCCTTACAACACCGTCAACTACGTGTACAGGCTCTAGAGGCTGTTATATGGCCTTTTGCCGCCTAATAAAGGCCTTACACGTAAATCACGTGGTTCCACGTGCCTGCGCAGGTTACCATCGGTCTATTCCTTCCACTCTCAATGGACTACGACGTCCAAGTCGTTTTCCATTGCGCCATGGCCTTACAACACCGTCAACTACGTGTACAGGCTTCTAGAGGCTGTTATATGGCCTTTTGCCGCCTAATAAAGGCCTTACACGTAAATCACGTGGTTCCACGTGCCTGCGCAGGTTACCATCGGTCTATTCCTTCCACTCTCAATGGACTACGACGTCCAAGTCGTTTTCCATTGCGCCATGGCCTTACAACACCGTCAACTACGTGTACAGGCTTCTAGAGGCTGTTATATGGCCTTTTGCCGCCTAATAAAGGCCTTACACGTAAATCACGTGGTTCCACGTGCCTGCGCAGGTTACCATCGGTCTATTCCTTCCACTCTCAATGGACTACGACGTCCAAGTCGTTTTCCATTGCGCCATGGCCTTACAACACCGTCAACTACGTGTACAGGCTTCTAGAGGCTGTTATATGGCCTTTTGCCGCCTAATAAAGGCCTTACACGTAAATCACGTGGTTCCACGTGCCTGCGCAGGTTACCATCGGTCTATTCCTTCCACTCTCAATGGACTACGACGTCCAAGTCGTTTTCCATTGCGCCATGGCCTTACAACACCGTCAACTACGTGTACAGGCTCTAGAGGCTGTTATATGGCCTTTTGCCGCCTAATAAAGGCCTTACACGTAAATCACGTGGTTCCACGTGCCTGCGCAGGTTACCATCGGTCTATTCCTTCCACTCTCAATGGACTACGACGTCCAAGTCGTTTTCCATTGCGCCATGGCCTTACAACACCGTCAACTACGTGTACAGGCTTCTAGAGGCTGTTATATGGCCTTTTGCCGCCTAATAAAGGCCTTACACGTAAATCACGTGGTTCCACGTGCCTGCGCAGGTTACCATCGGTCTATTCCTTCCACTCTCAATGGACTACGACGTCCAAGTCGTTTTCCATTGCGCCATGGCCTTACAACACCGTCAACTACGTGTACAGGCTTCTAGAGGCTGTTATATGGCCTTTTGCCGCCTAATAAAGGCCTTACACGTAAATCACGTGGTTCCACGTGCCTGCGCAGGTTACCATCGGTCTATTCCTTCCACTCTCAATGGACTACGACGTCCAAGTCGTTTTCCATTGCGCCATGGCCTTACAACACCGTCAACTACGTGTACAGGCTCTAGAGGCTGTTATATGGCCTTTTGCCGCCTAATAAAGGCCTTACACGTAAATCACGTGGTTCCACGTGCCTGCGCAGGTTACCATCGGTCTATTCCTTCCACTCTCAATGGACTACGACGTCCAAGTCGTTTTCCATTGCGCCATGGCCTTACAACACCGTCAACTACGTGTACAGGCTCTAGAGGCTGTTATATGGCCTTTTGCCGCCTAATAAAGGCCTTACACGTAAATCACGTGGTTCCACGTGCCTGCGCAGGTTACCATCGGTCTATTCCTTCCACTCTCAATGGACTACGACGTCCAAGTCGTTTTCCATTGCGCCATGGCCTTACAACACCGTCAACTACGTGTACAGGCTCTAGAGGCTGTTATATGGCCTTTTGCCGCCTAATAAAGGCCTTACACGTAAATCACGTGGTTCCACGTGCCTGCGCAGGTTACCATCGGTCTATTCCTTCCACTCTCAATGGACTACGACGTCCAAGTCGTTTTCCATTGCGCCATGGCCTTACAACACCGTCAACTACGTGTACAGGCTTCTAGAGGCTGTTATATGGCCTTTTGCCGCCTAATAAAGGCCTTACACGTAAATCACGTGGTTCCACGTGCCTGCGCAGGTTACCATCGGTCTATTCCTTCCACTCTCAATGGACTACGACGTCCAAGTCGTTTTCCATTGCGCCATGGCCTTACAACACCGTCAACTACGTGTACAGGCTCTAGAGGCTGTTATATGGCCTTTTGCCGCCTAATAAAGGCCTTACACGTAAATCACGTGGTTCCACGTGCCTGCGCAGGTTACCATCGGTCTATTCCTTCCACTCTCAATGGACTACGACGTCCAAGTCGTTTTCCATTGCGCCATGGCCTTACAACACCGTCAACTACGTGTACAGGCTCTAGAGGCTGTTATATGGCCTTTTGCCGCCTAATAAAGGCCTTACACGTAAATCACGTGGTTCCACGTGCCTGCGCAGGTTACCATCGGTCTATTCCTTCCACTCTCAATGGACTACGACGTCCAAGTCGTTTTCCATTGCGCCATGGCCTTACAACACCGTCAACTACGTGTACAGGCTCTAGAGGCTGTTATATGGCCTTTTGCCGCCTAATAAAGGCCTTACACGTAAATCACGTGGTTCCACGTGCCTGCGCAGGTTACCATCGGTCTATTCCTTCCACTCTCAATGGACTACGACGTCCAAGTCGTTTTCCATTGCGCCATGGCCTTACAACACCGTCAACTACGTGTACAGGCTCTAGAGGCTGTTATATGGCCTTTTGCCGCCTAATAAAGGCCTTACACGTAAATCACGTGGTTCCACGTGCCTGCGCAGGTTACCATCGGTCTATTCCTTCCACTCTCAATGGACTACGACGTCCAAGTCGTTTTCCATTGCGCCATGGCCTTACAACACCGTCAACTACGTGTACAGGCTTCTAGAGGCTGTTATATGGCCTTTTGCCGCCTAATAAAGGCCTTACACGTAAATCACGTGGTTCCACGTGCCTGCGCAGGTTACCATCGGTCTATTCCTTCCACTCTCAATGGACTACGACGTCCAAGTCGTTTTCCATTGCGCCATGGCCTTACAACACCGTCAACTACGTGTACAGGCTTCTAGAGGCTGTTATATGGCCTTTTGCCGCCTAATAAAGGCCTTACACGTAAATCACGTGGTTCCACGTGCCTGCGCAGGTTACCATCGGTCTATTCCTTCCACTCTCAATGGACTACGACGTCCAAGTCGTTTTCCATTGCGCCATGGCCTTACAACACCGTCAACTACGTGTACAGGCTTCTAGAGGCTGTTATATGGCCTTTTGCCGCCTAATAAAGGCCTTACACGTAAATCACGTGGTTCCACGTGCCTGCGCAGGTTACCATCGGTCTATTCCTTCCACTCTCAATGGACTACGACGTCCAAGTCGTTTTCCATTGCGCCATGGCCTTACAACACCGTCAACTACGTGTACAGGCTTCTAGAGGCTGTTATATGGCCTTTTGCCGCCTAATAAAGGCCTTACACGTAAATCACGTGGTTCCACGTGCCTGCGCAGGTTACCATCGGTCTATTCCTTCCACTCTCAATGGACTACGACGTCCAAGTCGTTTTCCATTGCGCCATGGCCTTACAACACCGTCAACTACGTGTACAGGCTTCTAGAGGCTGTTATATGGCCTTTTGCCGCCTAATAAAGGCCTTACACGTAAATCACGTGGTTCCACGTGCCTGCGCAGGTTACCATCGGTCTATTCCTTCCACTCTCAATGGACTACGACGTCCAAGTCGTTTTCCATTGCGCCATGGCCTTACAACACCGTCAACTACGTGTACAGGCTTCTAGAGGCTGTTATATGGCCTTTTGCCGCCTAATAAAGGCCTTACACGTAAATCACGTGGTTCCACGTGCCTGCGCAGGTTACCATCGGTCTATTCCTTCCACTCTCAATGGACTACGACGTCCAAGTCGTTTTCCATTGCGCCATGGCCTTACAACACCGTCAACTACGTGTACAGGCTCTAGAGGCTGTTATATGGCCTTTTGCCGCCTAATAAAGGCCTTACACGTAAATCACGTGGTTCCACGTGCCTGCGCAGGTTACCATCGGTCTATTCCTTCCACTCTCAATGGACTACGACGTCCAAGTCGTTTTCCATTGCGCCATGGCCTTACAACACCGTCAACTACGTGTACAGGCTTCTAGAGGCTGTTATATGGCCTTTTGCCGCCTAATAAAGGCCTTACACGTAAATCACGTGGTTCCACGTGCCTGCGCAGGTTACCATCGGTCTATTCCTTCCACTCTCAATGGACTACGACGTCCAAGTCGTTTTCCATTGCGCCATGGCCTTACAACACCGTCAACTACGTGTACAGGCTTCTAGAGGCTGTTATATGGCCTTTTGCCGCCTAATAAAGGCCTTACACGTAAATCACGTGGTTCCACGTGCCTGCGCAGGTTACCATCGGTCTATTCCTTCCACTCTCAATGGACTACGACGTCCAAGTCGTTTTCCATTGCGCCATGGCCTTACAACACCGTCAACTACGTGTACAGGCTTCTAGAGGCTGTTATATGGCCTTTTGCCGCCTAATAAAGGCCTTACACGTAAATCACGTGGTTCCACGTGCCTGCGCAGGTTACCATCGGTCTATTCCTTCCACTCTCAATGGACTACGACGTCCAAGTCGTTTTCCATTGCGCCATGGCCTTACAACACCGTCAACTACGTGTACAGGCTCTAGAGGCTGTTATATGGCCTTTTGCCGCCTAATAAAGGCCTTACACGTAAATCACGTGGTTCCACGTGCCTGCGCAGGTTACCATCGGTCTATTCCTTCCACTCTCAATGGACTACGACGTCCAAGTCGTTTTCCATTGCGCCATGGCCTTACAACACCGTCAACTACGTGTACAGGCTTCTAGAGGCTGTTATATGGCCTTTTGCCGCCTAATAAAGGCCTTACACGTAAATCACGTGGTTCCACGTGCCTGCGCAGGTTACCATCGGTCTATTCCTTCCACTCTCAATGGACTACGACGTCCAAGTCGTTTTCCATTGCGCCATGGCCTTACAACACCGTCAACTACGTGTACAGGCTTCTAGAGGCTGTTATATGGCCTTTTGCCGCCTAATAAAGGCCTTACACGTAAATCACGTGGTTCCACGTGCCTGCGCAGGTTACCATCGGTCTATTCCTTCCACTCTCAATGGACTACGACGTCCAAGTCGTTTTCCATTGCGCCATGGCCTTACAACACCGTCAACTACGTGTACAGGCTTCTAGAGGCTGTTATATGGCCTTTTGCCGCCTAATAAAGGCCTTACACGTAAATCACGTGGTTCCACGTGCCTGCGCAGGTTACCATCGGTCTATTCCTTCCACTCTCAATGGACTACGACGTCCAAGTCGTTTTCCATTGCGCCATGGCCTTACAACACCGTCAACTACGTGTACAGGCTCTAGAGGCTGTTATATGGCCTTTTGCCGCCTAATAAAGGCCTTACACGTAAATCACGTGGTTCCACGTGCCTGCGCAGGTTACCATCGGTCTATTCCTTCCACTCTCAATGGACTACGACGTCCAAGTCGTTTTCCATTGCGCCATGGCCTTACAACACCGTCAACTACGTGTACAGGCTCTAGAGGCTGTTATATGGCCTTTTGCCGCCTAATAAAGGCCTTACACGTAAATCACGTGGTTCCACGTGCCTGCGCAGGTTACCATCGGTCTATTCCTTCCACTCTCAATGGACTACGACGTCCAAGTCGTTTTCCATTGCGCCATGGCCTTACAACACCGTCAACTACGTGTACAGGCTCTAGAGGCTGTTATATGGCCTTTTGCCGCCTAATAAAGGCCTTACACGTAAATCACGTGGTTCCACGTGCCTGCGCAGGTTACCATCGGTCTATTCCTTCCACTCTCAATGGACTACGACGTCCAAGTCGTTTTCCATTGCGCCATGGCCTTACAACACCGTCAACTACGTGTACAGGCTTCTAGAGGCTGTTATATGGCCTTTTGCCGCCTAATAAAGGCCTTACACGTAAATCACGTGGTTCCACGTGCCTGCGCAGGTTACCATCGGTCTATTCCTTCCACTCTCAATGGACTACGACGTCCAAGTCGTTTTCCATTGCGCCATGGCCTTACAACACCGTCAACTACGTGTACAGGCTCTAGAGGCTGTTATATGGCCTTTTGCCGCCTAATAAAGGCCTTACACGTAAATCACGTGGTTCCACGTGCCTGCGCAGGTTACCATCGGTCTATTCCTTCCACTCTCAATGGACTACGACGTCCAAGTCGTTTTCCATTGCGCCATGGCCTTACAACACCGTCAACTACGTGTACAGGCTTCTAGAGGCTGTTATATGGCCTTTTGCCGCCTAATAAAGGCCTTACACGTAAATCACGTGGTTCCACGTGCCTGCGCAGGTTACCATCGGTCTATTCCTTCCACTCTCAATGGACTACGACGTCCAAGTCGTTTTCCATTGCGCCATGGCCTTACAACACCGTCAACTACGTGTACAGGCTTCTAGAGGCTGTTATATGGCCTTTTGCCGCCTAATAAAGGCCTTACACGTAAATCACGTGGTTCCACGTGCCTGCGCAGGTTACCATCGGTCTATTCCTTCCACTCTCAATGGACTACGACGTCCAAGTCGTTTTCCATTGCGCCATGGCCTTACAACACCGTCAACTACGTGTACAGGCTTCTAGAGGCTGTTATATGGCCTTTTGCCGCCTAATAAAGGCCTTACACGTAAATCACGTGGTTCCACGTGCCTGCGCAGGTTACCATCGGTCTATTCCTTCCACTCTCAATGGACTACGACGTCCAAGTCGTTTTCCATTGCGCCATGGCCTTACAACACCGTCAACTACGTGTACAGGCTTCTAGAGGCTGTTATATGGCCTTTTGCCGCCTAATAAAGGCCTTACACGTAAATCACGTGGTTCCACGTGCCTGCGCAGGTTACCATCGGTCTATTCCTTCCACTCTCAATGGACTACGACGTCCAAGTCGTTTTCCATTGCGCCATGGCCTTACAACACCGTCAACTACGTGTACAGGCTTCTAGAGGCTGTTATATGGCCTTTTGCCGCCTAATAAAGGCCTTACACGTAAATCACGTGGTTCCACGTGCCTGCGCAGGTTACCATCGGTCTATTCCTTCCACTCTCAATGGACTACGACGTCCAAGTCGTTTTCCATTGCGCCATGGCCTTACAACACCGTCAACTACGTGTACAGGCTTCTAGAGGCTGTTATATGGCCTTTTGCCGCCTAATAAAGGCCTTACACGTAAATCACGTGGTTCCACGTGCCTGCGCAGGTTACCATCGGTCTATTCCTTCCACTCTCAATGGACTACGACGTCCAAGTCGTTTTCCATTGCGCCATGGCCTTACAACACCGTCAACTACGTGTACAGGCTTCTAGAGGCTGTTATATGGCCTTTTGCCGCCTAATAAAGGCCTTACACGTAAATCACGTGGTTCCACGTGCCTGCGCAGGTTACCATCGGTCTATTCCTTCCACTCTCAATGGACTACGACGTCCAAGTCGTTTTCCATTGCGCCATGGCCTTACAACACCGTCAACTACGTGTACAGGCTTCTAGAGGCTGTTATATGGCCTTTTGCCGCCTAATAAAGGCCTTACACGTAAATCACGTGGTTCCACGTGCCTGCGCAGGTTACCATCGGTCTATTCCTTCCACTCTCAATGGACTACGACGTCCAAGTCGTTTTCCATTGCGCCATGGCCTTACAACACCGTCAACTACGTGTACAGGCTCTAGAGGCTGTTATATGGCCTTTTGCCGCCTAATAAAGGCCTTACACGTAAATCACGTGGTTCCACGTGCCTGCGCAGGTTACCATCGGTCTATTCCTTCCACTCTCAATGGACTACGACGTCCAAGTCGTTTTCCATTGCGCCATGGCCTTACAACACCGTCAACTACGTGTACAGGCTTCTAGAGGCTGTTATATGGCCTTTTGCCGCCTAATAAAGGCCTTACACGTAAATCACGTGGTTCCACGTGCCTGCGCAGGTTACCATCGGTCTATTCCTTCCACTCTCAATGGACTACGACGTCCAAGTCGTTTTCCATTGCGCCATGGCCTTACAACACCGTCAACTACGTGTACAGGCTTCTAGAGGCTGTTATATGGCCTTTTGCCGCCTAATAAAGGCCTTACACGTAAATCACGTGGTTCCACGTGCCTGCGCAGGTTACCATCGGTCTATTCCTTCCACTCTCAATGGACTACGACGTCCAAGTCGTTTTCCATTGCGCCATGGCCTTACAACACCGTCAACTACGTGTACAGGCTCTAGAGGCTGTTATATGGCCTTTTGCCGCCTAATAAAGGCCTTACACGTAAATCACGTGGTTCCACGTGCCTGCGCAGGTTACCATCGGTCTATTCCTTCCACTCTCAATGGACTACGACGTCCAAGTCGTTTTCCATTGCGCCATGGCCTTACAACACCGTCAACTACGTGTACAGGCTTCTAGAGGCTGTTATATGGCCTTTTGCCGCCTAATAAAGGCCTTACACGTAAATCACGTGGTTCCACGTGCCTGCGCAGGTTACCATCGGTCTATTCCTTCCACTCTCAATGGACTACGACGTCCAAGTCGTTTTCCATTGCGCCATGGCCTTACAACACCGTCAACTACGTGTACAGGCTTCTAGAGGCTGTTATATGGCCTTTTGCCGCCTAATAAAGGCCTTACACGTAAATCACGTGGTTCCACGTGCCTGCGCAGGTTACCATCGGTCTATTCCTTCCACTCTCAATGGACTACGACGTCCAAGTCGTTTTCCATTGCGCCATGGCCTTACAACACCGTCAACTACGTGTACAGGCTTCTAGAGGCTGTTATATGGCCTTTTGCCGCCTAATAAAGGCCTTACACGTAAATCACGTGGTTCCACGTGCCTGCGCAGGTTACCATCGGTCTATTCCTTCCACTCTCAATGGACTACGACGTCCAAGTCGTTTTCCATTGCGCCATGGCCTTACAACACCGTCAACTACGTGTACAGGCTTCTAGAGGCTGTTATATGGCCTTTTGCCGCCTAATAAAGGCCTTACACGTAAATCACGTGGTTCCACGTGCCTGCGCAGGTTACCATCGGTCTATTCCTTCCACTCTCAATGGACTACGACGTCCAAGTCGTTTTCCATTGCGCCATGGCCTTACAACACCGTCAACTACGTGTACAGGCTTCTAGAGGCTGTTATATGGCCTTTTGCCGCCTAATAAAGGCCTTACACGTAAATCACGTGGTTCCACGTGCCTGCGCAGGTTACCATCGGTCTATTCCTTCCACTCTCAATGGACTACGACGTCCAAGTCGTTTTCCATTGCGCCATGGCCTTACAACACCGTCAACTACGTGTACAGGCTCTAGAGGCTGTTATATGGCCTTTTGCCGCCTAATAAAGGCCTTACACGTAAATCACGTGGTTCCACGTGCCTGCGCAGGTTACCATCGGTCTATTCCTTCCACTCTCAATGGACTACGACGTCCAAGTCGTTTTCCATTGCGCCATGGCCTTACAACACCGTCAACTACGTGTACAGGCTCTAGAGGCTGTTATATGGCCTTTTGCCGCCTAATAAAGGCCTTACACGTAAATCACGTGGTTCCACGTGCCTGCGCAGGTTACCATCGGTCTATTCCTTCCACTCTCAATGGACTACGACGTCCAAGTCGTTTTCCATTGCGCCATGGCCTTACAACACCGTCAACTACGTGTACAGGCTCTAGAGGCTGTTATATGGCCTTTTGCCGCCTAATAAAGGCCTTACACGTAAATCACGTGGTTCCACGTGCCTGCGCAGGTTACCATCGGTCTATTCCTTCCACTCTCAATGGACTACGACGTCCAAGTCGTTTTCCATTGCGCCATGGCCTTACAACACCGTCAACTACGTGTACAGGCTTCTAGAGGCTGTTATATGGCCTTTTGCCGCCTAATAAAGGCCTTACACGTAAATCACGTGGTTCCACGTGCCTGCGCAGGTTACCATCGGTCTATTCCTTCCACTCTCAATGGACTACGACGTCCAAGTCGTTTTCCATTGCGCCATGGCCTTACAACACCGTCAACTACGTGTACAGGCTTCTAGAGGCTGTTATATGGCCTTTTGCCGCCTAATAAAGGCCTTACACGTAAATCACGTGGTTCCACGTGCCTGCGCAGGTTACCATCGGTCTATTCCTTCCACTCTCAATGGACTACGACGTCCAAGTCGTTTTCCATTGCGCCATGGCCTTACAACACCGTCAACTACGTGTACAGGCTTCTAGAGGCTGTTATATGGCCTTTTGCCGCCTAATAAAGGCCTTACACGTAAATCACGTGGTTCCACGTGCCTGCGCAGGTTACCATCGGTCTATTCCTTCCACTCTCAATGGACTACGACGTCCAAGTCGTTTTCCATTGCGCCATGGCCTTACAACACCGTCAACTACGTGTACAGGCTTCTAGAGGCTGTTATATGGCCTTTTGCCGCCTAATAAAGGCCTTACACGTAAATCACGTGGTTCCACGTGCCTGCGCAGGTTACCATCGGTCTATTCCTTCCACTCTCAATGGACTACGACGTCCAAGTCGTTTTCCATTGCGCCATGGCCTTACAACACCGTCAACTACGTGTACAGGCTTCTAGAGGCTGTTATATGGCCTTTTGCCGCCTAATAAAGGCCTTACACGTAAATCACGTGGTTCCACGTGCCTGCGCAGGTTACCATCGGTCTATTCCTTCCACTCTCAATGGACTACGACGTCCAAGTCGTTTTCCATTGCGCCATGGCCTTACAACACCGTCAACTACGTGTACAGGCTTCTAGAGGCTGTTATATGGCCTTTTGCCGCCTAATAAAGGCCTTACACGTAAATCACGTGGTTCCACGTGCCTGCGCAGGTTACCATCGGTCTATTCCTTCCACTCTCAATGGACTACGACGTCCAAGTCGTTTTCCATTGCGCCATGGCCTTACAACACCGTCAACTACGTGTACAGGCTTCTAGAGGCTGTTATATGGCCTTTTGCCGCCTAATAAAGGCCTTACACGTAAATCACGTGGTTCCACGTGCCTGCGCAGGTTACCATCGGTCTATTCCTTCCACTCTCAATGGACTACGACGTCCAAGTCGTTTTCCATTGCGCCATGGCCTTACAACACCGTCAACTACGTGTACAGGCTTCTAGAGGCTGTTATATGGCCTTTTGCCGCCTAATAAAGGCCTTACACGTAAATCACGTGGTTCCACGTGCCTGCGCAGGTTACCATCGGTCTATTCCTTCCACTCTCAATGGACTACGACGTCCAAGTCGTTTTCCATTGCGCCATGGCCTTACAACACCGTCAACTACGTGTACAGGCTTCTAGAGGCTGTTATATGGCCTTTTGCCGCCTAATAAAGGCCTTACACGTAAATCACGTGGTTCCACGTGCCTGCGCAGGTTACCATCGGTCTATTCCTTCCACTCTCAATGGACTACGACGTCCAAGTCGTTTTCCATTGCGCCATGGCCTTACAACACCGTCAACTACGTGTACAGGCTTCTAGAGGCTGTTATATGGCCTTTTGCCGCCTAATAAAGGCCTTACACGTAAATCACGTGGTTCCACGTGCCTGCGCAGGTTACCATCGGTCTATTCCTTCCACTCTCAATGGACTACGACGTCCAAGTCGTTTTCCATTGCGCCATGGCCTTACAACACCGTCAACTACGTGTACAGGCTTCTAGAGGCTGTTATATGGCCTTTTGCCGCCTAATAAAGGCCTTACACGTAAATCACGTGGTTCCACGTGCCTGCGCAGGTTACCATCGGTCTATTCCTTCCACTCTCAATGGACTACGACGTCCAAGTCGTTTTCCATTGCGCCATGGCCTTACAACACCGTCAACTACGTGTACAGGCTTCTAGAGGCTGTTATATGGCCTTTTGCCGCCTAATAAAGGCCTTACACGTAAATCACGTGGTTCCACGTGCCTGCGCAGGTTACCATCGGTCTATTCCTTCCACTCTCAATGGACTACGACGTCCAAGTCGTTTTCCATTGCGCCATGGCCTTACAACACCGTCAACTACGTGTACAGGCTTCTAGAGGCTGTTATATGGCCTTTTGCCGCCTAATAAAGGCCTTACACGTAAATCACGTGGTTCCACGTGCCTGCGCAGGTTACCATCGGTCTATTCCTTCCACTCTCAATGGACTACGACGTCCAAGTCGTTTTCCATTGCGCCATGGCCTTACAACACCGTCAACTACGTGTACAGGCTTCTAGAGGCTGTTATATGGCCTTTTGCCGCCTAATAAAGGCCTTACACGTAAATCACGTGGTTCCACGTGCCTGCGCAGGTTACCATCGGTCTATTCCTTCCACTCTCAATGGACTACGACGTCCAAGTCGTTTTCCATTGCGCCATGGCCTTACAACACCGTCAACTACGTGTACAGGCTTCTAGAGGCTGTTATATGGCCTTTTGCCGCCTAATAAAGGCCTTACACGTAAATCACGTGGTTCCACGTGCCTGCGCAGGTTACCATCGGTCTATTCCTTCCACTCTCAATGGACTACGACGTCCAAGTCGTTTTCCATTGCGCCATGGCCTTACAACACCGTCAACTACGTGTACAGGCTCTAGAGGCTGTTATATGGCCTTTTGCCGCCTAATAAAGGCCTTACACGTAAATCACGTGGTTCCACGTGCCTGCGCAGGTTACCATCGGTCTATTCCTTCCACTCTCAATGGACTACGACGTCCAAGTCGTTTTCCATTGCGCCATGGCCTTACAACACCGTCAACTACGTGTACAGGCTCTAGAGGCTGTTATATGGCCTTTTGCCGCCTAATAAAGGCCTTACACGTAAATCACGTGGTTCCACGTGCCTGCGCAGGTTACCATCGGTCTATTCCTTCCACTCTCAATGGACTACGACGTCCAAGTCGTTTTCCATTGCGCCATGGCCTTACAACACCGTCAACTACGTGTACAGGCTTCTAGAGGCTGTTATATGGCCTTTTGCCGCCTAATAAAGGCCTTACACGTAAATCACGTGGTTCCACGTGCCTGCGCAGGTTACCATCGGTCTATTCCTTCCACTCTCAATGGACTACGACGTCCAAGTCGTTTTCCATTGCGCCATGGCCTTACAACACCGTCAACTACGTGTACAGGCTCTAGAGGCTGTTATATGGCCTTTTGCCGCCTAATAAAGGCCTTACACGTAAATCACGTGGTTCCACGTGCCTGCGCAGGTTACCATCGGTCTATTCCTTCCACTCTCAATGGACTACGACGTCCAAGTCGTTTTCCATTGCGCCATGGCCTTACAACACCGTCAACTACGTGTACAGGCTTCTAGAGGCTGTTATATGGCCTTTTGCCGCCTAATAAAGGCCTTACACGTAAATCACGTGGTTCCACGTGCCTGCGCAGGTTACCATCGGTCTATTCCTTCCACTCTCAATGGACTACGACGTCCAAGTCGTTTTCCATTGCGCCATGGCCTTACAACACCGTCAACTACGTGTACAGGCTCTAGAGGCTGTTATATGGCCTTTTGCCGCCTAATAAAGGCCTTACACGTAAATCACGTGGTTCCACGTGCCTGCGCAGGTTACCATCGGTCTATTCCTTCCACTCTCAATGGACTACGACGTCCAAGTCGTTTTCCATTGCGCCATGGCCTTACAACACCGTCAACTACGTGTACAGGCTCTAGAGGCTGTTATATGGCCTTTTGCCGCCTAATAAAGGCCTTACACGTAAATCACGTGGTTCCACGTGCCTGCGCAGGTTACCATCGGTCTATTCCTTCCACTCTCAATGGACTACGACGTCCAAGTCGTTTTCCATTGCGCCATGGCCTTACAACACCGTCAACTACGTGTACAGGCTTCTAGAGGCTGTTATATGGCCTTTTGCCGCCTAATAAAGGCCTTACACGTAAATCACGTGGTTCCACGTGCCTGCGCAGGTTACCATCGGTCTATTCCTTCCACTCTCAATGGACTACGACGTCCAAGTCGTTTTCCATTGCGCCATGGCCTTACAACACCGTCAACTACGTGTACAGGCTCTAGAGGCTGTTATATGGCCTTTTGCCGCCTAATAAAGGCCTTACACGTAAATCACGTGGTTCCACGTGCCTGCGCAGGTTACCATCGGTCTATTCCTTCCACTCTCAATGGACTACGACGTCCAAGTCGTTTTCCATTGCGCCATGGCCTTACAACACCGTCAACTACGTGTACAGGCTTCTAGAGGCTGTTATATGGCCTTTTGCCGCCTAATAAAGGCCTTACACGTAAATCACGTGGTTCCACGTGCCTGCGCAGGTTACCATCGGTCTATTCCTTCCACTCTCAATGGACTACGACGTCCAAGTCGTTTTCCATTGCGCCATGGCCTTACAACACCGTCAACTACGTGTACAGGCTTCTAGAGGCTGTTATATGGCCTTTTGCCGCCTAATAAAGGCCTTACACGTAAATCACGTGGTTCCACGTGCCTGCGCAGGTTACCATCGGTCTATTCCTTCCACTCTCAATGGACTACGACGTCCAAGTCGTTTTCCATTGCGCCATGGCCTTACAACACCGTCAACTACGTGTACAGGCTTCTAGAGGCTGTTATATGGCCTTTTGCCGCCTAATAAAGGCCTTACACGTAAATCACGTGGTTCCACGTGCCTGCGCAGGTTACCATCGGTCTATTCCTTCCACTCTCAATGGACTACGACGTCCAAGTCGTTTTCCATTGCGCCATGGCCTTACAACACCGTCAACTACGTGTACAGGCTTCTAGAGGCTGTTATATGGCCTTTTGCCGCCTAATAAAGGCCTTACACGTAAATCACGTGGTTCCACGTGCCTGCGCAGGTTACCATCGGTCTATTCCTTCCACTCTCAATGGACTACGACGTCCAAGTCGTTTTCCATTGCGCCATGGCCTTACAACACCGTCAACTACGTGTACAGGCTCTAGAGGCTGTTATATGGCCTTTTGCCGCCTAATAAAGGCCTTACACGTAAATCACGTGGTTCCACGTGCCTGCGCAGGTTACCATCGGTCTATTCCTTCCACTCTCAATGGACTACGACGTCCAAGTCGTTTTCCATTGCGCCATGGCCTTACAACACCGTCAACTACGTGTACAGGCTTCTAGAGGCTGTTATATGGCCTTTTGCCGCCTAATAAAGGCCTTACACGTAAATCACGTGGTTCCACGTGCCTGCGCAGGTTACCATCGGTCTATTCCTTCCACTCTCAATGGACTACGACGTCCAAGTCGTTTTCCATTGCGCCATGGCCTTACAACACCGTCAACTACGTGTACAGGCTTCTAGAGGCTGTTATATGGCCTTTTGCCGCCTAATAAAGGCCTTACACGTAAATCACGTGGTTCCACGTGCCTGCGCAGGTTACCATCGGTCTATTCCTTCCACTCTCAATGGACTACGACGTCCAAGTCGTTTTCCATTGCGCCATGGCCTTACAACACCGTCAACTACGTGTACAGGCTTCTAGAGGCTGTTATATGGCCTTTTGCCGCCTAATAAAGGCCTTACACGTAAATCACGTGGTTCCACGTGCCTGCGCAGGTTACCATCGGTCTATTCCTTCCACTCTCAATGGACTACGACGTCCAAGTCGTTTTCCATTGCGCCATGGCCTTACAACACCGTCAACTACGTGTACAGGCTTCTAGAGGCTGTTATATGGCCTTTTGCCGCCTAATAAAGGCCTTACACGTAAATCACGTGGTTCCACGTGCCTGCGCAGGTTACCATCGGTCTATTCCTTCCACTCTCAATGGACTACGACGTCCAAGTCGTTTTCCATTGCGCCATGGCCTTACAACACCGTCAACTACGTGTACAGGCTTCTAGAGGCTGTTATATGGCCTTTTGCCGCCTAATAAAGGCCTTACACGTAAATCACGTGGTTCCACGTGCCTGCGCAGGTTACCATCGGTCTATTCCTTCCACTCTCAATGGACTACGACGTCCAAGTCGTTTTCCATTGCGCCATGGCCTTACAACACCGTCAACTACGTGTACAGGCTTCTAGAGGCTGTTATATGGCCTTTTGCCGCCTAATAAAGGCCTTACACGTAAATCACGTGGTTCCACGTGCCTGCGCAGGTTACCATCGGTCTATTCCTTCCACTCTCAATGGACTACGACGTCCAAGTCGTTTTCCATTGCGCCATGGCCTTACAACACCGTCAACTACGTGTACAGGCTCTAGAGGCTGTTATATGGCCTTTTGCCGCCTAATAAAGGCCTTACACGTAAATCACGTGGTTCCACGTGCCTGCGCAGGTTACCATCGGTCTATTCCTTCCACTCTCAATGGACTACGACGTCCAAGTCGTTTTCCATTGCGCCATGGCCTTACAACACCGTCAACTACGTGTACAGGCTTCTAGAGGCTGTTATATGGCCTTTTGCCGCCTAATAAAGGCCTTACACGTAAATCACGTGGTTCCACGTGCCTGCGCAGGTTACCATCGGTCTATTCCTTCCACTCTCAATGGACTACGACGTCCAAGTCGTTTTCCATTGCGCCATGGCCTTACAACACCGTCAACTACGTGTACAGGCTTCTAGAGGCTGTTATATGGCCTTTTGCCGCCTAATAAAGGCCTTACACGTAAATCACGTGGTTCCACGTGCCTGCGCAGGTTACCATCGGTCTATTCCTTCCACTCTCAATGGACTACGACGTCCAAGTCGTTTTCCATTGCGCCATGGCCTTACAACACCGTCAACTACGTGTACAGGCTTCTAGAGGCTGTTATATGGCCTTTTGCCGCCTAATAAAGGCCTTACACGTAAATCACGTGGTTCCACGTGCCTGCGCAGGTTACCATCGGTCTATTCCTTCCACTCTCAATGGACTACGACGTCCAAGTCGTTTTCCATTGCGCCATGGCCTTACAACACCGTCAACTACGTGTACAGGCTCTAGAGGCTGTTATATGGCCTTTTGCCGCCTAATAAAGGCCTTACACGTAAATCACGTGGTTCCACGTGCCTGCGCAGGTTACCATCGGTCTATTCCTTCCACTCTCAATGGACTACGACGTCCAAGTCGTTTTCCATTGCGCCATGGCCTTACAACACCGTCAACTACGTGTACAGGCTTCTAGAGGCTGTTATATGGCCTTTTGCCGCCTAATAAAGGCCTTACACGTAAATCACGTGGTTCCACGTGCCTGCGCAGGTTACCATCGGTCTATTCCTTCCACTCTCAATGGACTACGACGTCCAAGTCGTTTTCCATTGCGCCATGGCCTTACAACACCGTCAACTACGTGTACAGGCTTCTAGAGGCTGTTATATGGCCTTTTGCCGCCTAATAAAGGCCTTACACGTAAATCACGTGGTTCCACGTGCCTGCGCAGGTTACCATCGGTCTATTCCTTCCACTCTCAATGGACTACGACGTCCAAGTCGTTTTCCATTGCGCCATGGCCTTACAACACCGTCAACTACGTGTACAGGCTTCTAGAGGCTGTTATATGGCCTTTTGCCGCCTAATAAAGGCCTTACACGTAAATCACGTGGTTCCACGTGCCTGCGCAGGTTACCATCGGTCTATTCCTTCCACTCTCAATGGACTACGACGTCCAAGTCGTTTTCCATTGCGCCATGGCCTTACAACACCGTCAACTACGTGTACAGGCTTCTAGAGGCTGTTATATGGCCTTTTGCCGCCTAATAAAGGCCTTACACGTAAATCACGTGGTTCCACGTGCCTGCGCAGGTTACCATCGGTCTATTCCTTCCACTCTCAATGGACTACGACGTCCAAGTCGTTTTCCATTGCGCCATGGCCTTACAACACCGTCAACTACGTGTACAGGCTCTAGAGGCTGTTATATGGCCTTTTGCCGCCTAATAAAGGCCTTACACGTAAATCACGTGGTTCCACGTGCCTGCGCAGGTTACCATCGGTCTATTCCTTCCACTCTCAATGGACTACGACGTCCCAAGTCGTTTTCCATTGCGCCATGGCCTTACAACACCGTCAACTACGTGTACAGGCTTCTAGAGGCTGTTATATGGCCTTTTGCCGCCTAATAAAGGCCTTACACGTAAATCACGTGGTTCCACGTGCCTGCGCAGGTTACCATCGGTCTATTCCTTCCACTCTCAATGGACTACGACGTCCAAGTCGTTTTCCATTGCGCCATGGCCTTACAACACCGTCAACTACGTGTACAGGCTTCTAGAGGCTGTTATATGGCCTTTTGCCGCCTAATAAAGGCCTTACACGTAAATCACGTGGTTCCACGTGCCTGCGCAGGTTACCATCGGTCTATTCCTTCCACTCTCAATGGACTACGACGTCCAAGTCGTTTTCCATTGCGCCATGGCCTTACAACACCGTCAACTACGTGTACAGGCTCTAGAGGCTGTTATATGGCCTTTTGCCGCCTAATAAAGGCCTTACACGTAAATCACGTGGTTCCACGTGCCTGCGCAGGTTACCATCGGTCTATTCCTTCCACTCTCAATGGACTACGACGTCCCAAGTCGTTTTCCATTGCGCCATGGCCTTACAACACCGTCAACTACGTGTACAGGCTTCTAAGGCTGTTATATGGCCTTTTGCCGCCTAATAAAGGCCTTACACGTAAATCACGTGGTTCCACGTGCCTGCGCAGGTTACCATCGGTCTATTCCTTCCACTCTCAATGGACTACGACGTCCAAGTCGTTTTCCATTGCGCCATGGCCTTACAACACCGTCAACTACGTGTACAGGCTCTAGAGGCTGTTATATGGCCTTTTGCCGCCTAATAAAGGCCTTACACGTAAATCACGTGGTTCCACGTGCCTGCGCAGGTTACCATCGGTCTATTCCTTCCACTCTCAATGGACTACGACGTCCCAAGTCGTTTTCCATTGCGCCATGGCCTTACAACACCGTCAACTACGTGTACAGGCTCTAGGCTGTTATATGGCCTTTTGCCGCCTAATAAAGGCCTTACACGTAAATCACGTGGTTCCACGTGCCTGCGCAGGTTACCATCGGTCTATTCCTTCCACTCTCAATGGACTACGACGTCCAAGTCGTTTTCCATTGCGCCATGGCCTTACAACACCGTCAACTACGTGTACAGGCTCTAAGGCTGTTATATGGCCTTTTGCCGCCTAATAAAGGCCTTACACGTAAATCACGTGGTTCCACGTGCCTGCGCAGGTTACCATCGGTCTATTCCTTCCACTCTCAATGGACTACGACGTCCAAGTCGTTTTCCATTGCGCCATGGCCTTACAACACCGTCAACTACGTGTACAGGCCTCTAATGGCCTTTTGCCGCCTAATAAAGGCCTTACACGTAAATCACGTGGTTCCACGTGCCTGCGCAGGTTACCATCGGTCTATTCCTTCCACTCTCAATGGACTACGACGTCCCAAGTCGTTTTCCATTGCGCCATGGCCTTACAACACCGTCAACTACGTGTACAGGCTCTAAGGCTGTTATATGGCCTTTTGCCGCCTAATAAAGGCCTTACACGTAAATCACGTGGTTCCACGTGCCTGCGCAGGTTACCATCGGTCTATTCCTTCCACTCTCAATGGACTACGACGTCCAAGTCGTTTTCCATTGCGCCATGGCCTTACAACACCGTCAACTACGTGTACAGGCTCTAAGGCTGTTATATGGCCTTTTGCCGCCTAATAAAGGCCTTACACGTAAATCACGTGGTTCCACGTGCCTGCGCAGGTTACCATCGGTCTATTCCTTCCACTCTCAATGGACTACGACGTCCAAGTCGTTTTCCATTGCGCCATGGCCTTACAACACCGTCAACTACGTGTACAGGCTCTAAGGCTGTTATATGGCCTTTTGCCGCCTAATAAAGGCCTTACACGTAAATCACGTGGTTCCACGTGCCTGCGCAGGTTACCATCGGTCTATTCCTTCCACTCTCAATGGACTACGACGTCCAAGTCGTTTTCCATTGCGCCATGGCCTTACAACACCGTCAACTACGTGTACAGGCCTCTAAGGCTGTTATATGGCCTTTTGCCGCCTAATAAAGGCCTTACACGTAAATCACGTGGTTCCACGTGCCTGCGCAGGTTACCATCGGTCTATTCCTTCCACTCTCAATGGACTACGACGTCCAAGTCGTTTTCCATTGCGCCATGGCCTTACAACACCGTCAACTACGTGTACAGGCTCTAAGGCTGTTATATGGCCTTTTGCCGCCTAATAAAGGCCTTACACGTAAATCACGTGGTTCCACGTGCCTGCGCAGGTTACCATCGGTCTATTCCTTCCACTCTCAATGGACTACGACGTCCAAGTCGTTTTCCATTGCGCCATGGCCTTACAACACCGTCAACTACGTGTACAGGCTCTAAGGCTGTTATATGGCCTTTTGCCGCCTAATAAAGGCCTTACACGTAAATCACGTGGTTCCACGTGCCTGCGCAGGTTACCATCGGTCTATTCCTTCCACTCTCAATGGACTACGACGTCCAAGTCGTTTTCCATTGCGCCATGGCCTTACAACACCGTCAACTACGTGTACAGGCCTCTAAGGCTGTTATATGGCCTTTTGCCGCCTAATAAAGGCCTTACACGTAAATCACGTGGTTCCACGTGCCTGCGCAGGTTACCATCGGTCTATTCCTTCCACTCTCAATGGACTACGACGTCCCAAGTCGTTTTCCATTGCGCCATGGCCTTACAACACCGTCAACTACGTGTACAGGCCTCTAAGGCTGTTATATGGCCTTTTGCCGCCTAATAAAGGCCTTACACGTAAATCACGTGGTTCCACGTGCCTGCGCAGGTTACCATCGGTCTATTCCTTCCACTCTCAATGGACTACGACGTCCCAAGTCGTTTTCCATTGCGCCATGGCCTTACAACACCGTCAACTACGTGTACAGGCCTCTAAGGCTGTTATATGGCCTTTTGCCGCCTAATAAAGGCCTTACACGTAAATCACGTGGTTCCACGTGCCTGCGCAGGTTACCATCGGTCTATTCCTTCCACTCTCAATGGACTACGACGTCCAAGTCGTTTTCCATTGCGCCATGGCCTTACAACACCGTCAACTACGTGTACAGGCCTCTAAGGCTGTTATATGGCCTTTTGCCGCCTAATAAAGGCCTTACACGTAAATCACGTGGTTCCACGTGCCTGCGCAGGTTACCATCGGTCTATTCCTTCCACTCTCAATGGACTACGACGTCCAAGTCGTTTTCCATTGCGCCATGGCCTTACAACACCGTCAACTACGTGTACAGGCTTCTAAGGCTGTTATATGGCCTTTTGCCGCCTAATAAAGGCCTTACACGTAAATCACGTGGTTCCACGTGCCTGCGCAGGTTACCATCGGTCTATTCCTTCCACTCTCAATGGACTACGACGTCCCAAGTCGTTTTCCATTGCGCCATGGCCTTACAACACCGTCAACTACGTGTACAGGCTCTAAGGCTGTTATATGGCCTTTTGCCGCCTAATAAAGGCCTTACACGTAAATCACGTGGTTCCACGTGCCTGCGCAGGTTACCATCGGTCTATTCCTTCCACTCTCAATGGACTACGACGTCCCAAGTCGGTTTCCATTGCGCCATGGCCTTACAACACCGTCAACCACGTGTAAAGGCTTCTAAGGCTGTTATATGGCCTTTTGCCGCCTAATAAAGGCCTTACACGTAAATCACGTGGTTCCACGTGCCTGCGCAGGTTACCATCGGTCTATTCCTTCCACTCTCAATGGACTACGACGTCCCAAGTCGTTTTCCATTGCGCCATGGCCTTACAACACCGTCAACTACGTGTACAGGCTCTAAGGCTGTTATATGGCCTTTTGCCGCCTAATAAAGGCCTTACACGTAAATCACGTGGTTCCACGTGCCTGCGCAGGTTACCATCAGTCTATTCCTTCCACTCTCAATGGACTACGACGTCCCAAGTCGTTTTCCATTGCGCCATGGCCTTACAACACCGTCAACTACGTGTACAGGCCTCTAAGGCTGTTATATGGCCTTTTGCCGCCTAATAAAGGCCTTACACGTAAATCACGTGGTTCCACGTGCCTGCGCAGGTTACCATCGGTCTATTCCTTCCACTCTCAATGGACTACGACGTTCCAAGTCGTTTTCCATTGCGCCATGGCCTTACAACACCGTGAACTACGTGTACAGGCTTCTAGAGGCTGTTATATGGCCTTTTGCCGTCTAATAAAGGCCTTACACGTAAATCCACGTGGTTCCACGTGCCTGCGCAGGTTACCATCGGTCTATTCCTTCCACTCTCAATGGACTACGACGTCCAAGTCGTTTTCCATTGCGCCATGGCCTTACAACACCGTGAACTACGTGTACAGGCTTCTAGAGGCTGTTATAGGACCTTTTGCCGCCTAATAAAGGCCTTACACGTAAAATCACGTGGTTCACGTGCCTGCGCAGGTTACCAATCGTCTATTCCTTCCACTCTCAATGGACTACGACGTTCCCAAGTCGTTTTCCATTGCGCCATGGCCTTACAACACCGTGAACTACGTGTACAGGCTTCTAAAGGCTGTTATATGGCCTTTTGCCGCCTAATAAAGGCCTTACACGTAAATCACGTGGTTCCACGTGCCTGCGCAGGTTACCATCGGTCTATTCCTTCCACTCCAATGGCACTACGACGTCCCAGTCGTTTTCCATTGCGCCATGGCCTTACAACACCGTGAACTACGTGTACAGGCTCTAAGGCTGTTATAGGGCCTTTTGCCGCCTAATAAGGCCTTACACGTAAATCACGTGGTTCCACGTGCCTGCGCAGGTTACCATCGTCTATTCCTTCCACTCTAATGGACTACGACGTTCAAGCCGTTTTCCATTGCGCCATGGCCTTACAACACCGTCAACTACGTTACAGGCCTCTAAGGGCTGTTATATGGCCTTTTGCCGCTAAAAATGGCCTTACACGTAAATCACGTGGTTCCACGTGCCTGCGCAGGTTACCATCGGTCTATTCCTTCCACTCTCAATGGACTACGACGTTCAAGTCGTTTTCCATTGCGCCATGGCCTTACAACCACCGTCAACTACGTGTACAGGCTCTAAGGCTGTTATATGGCCTTTTGCCGCCTAATAAAGGCCTTACACGTAAATCACGTGGTTCACGTGCCTGCGCAGGTTACCATCGGTCTATTCCTTCCACTCCAATGGACTACGACGTCCCAAGTCGTTTGTTCCACGTGCCTGCGCAGGTTACCATCGGTCTATTCCTTCCACTCTCAATGGACTACGACGTCCAAGTGTTTTCCATTGCGCCATGGTCTTACAACACCGTCAACTACGTGTACAGGCTTCTAGAGGCTGTTATATGGCCTTTTGCCGCCTAATAAAGGCCTTACACGTAAATCACGTGGTTCCACGTGCCTGCGCAGGTTACCATCGGTCTATTCCTTCCACTCTCAATGGACTACAACGTCCAAGTGTTTTCCATTGCGCCATGGCCTTACAACACCGTCAACTACGTGTACAGGCCTCTAAGGCTGTTATATGGCCTTTTGCCGCCTAATAAAGGCCTTACACGTAAATCACGTGGTTCCACGTGCCTGCGCAGGTTACCATCGGTCTATTCCTTCCACTCTCAATGGACTACAACGTCCAAGTCGTTTTCCATTGCGCCATGGCCTTACAACACCGTCAACTACGTGTACAGGCTTCTAGAGGCTGTTAGCCGCCTAATAAAGGCCTTACACGTAAATCACGTGGTTCCACGTGCCTGCGCAGGTTACCATCGGTCTATTCCTTCCACTCTCAATGGACTACGACGTCCCAAGTCGTTTTCCATTGCGCCATGGCCTTACAACACCGTCAACTACGTGTACAGGCTCTAGAGGCTGTTATATGGCCTTTTGCCGCCTAATAAAGGCCTTACACGTAAATCACGTGGTTCCACGTGCCTGCGCAGGTTACCATCGGTCTATTCCTTCCACTCTCAATGGACTACGACGTCCAAGTCGTTTTCCATTGCGCCATGGCCTTACAACACCGTCAACTACGTGTACAGGCTCTAGAGGCTGTTATATGGCCTTTTGCCGCCTAATAAAGGCCTTACACGTAAATCACGTGGTTCCACGTGCCTGCGCAGGTTACCATCGGTCTATTCCTTCCACTCTCAATGGACTACGACGTCCAAGTCGTTTCCATTGCGCCATGGCCTTACAACACCGTCAACTACGTGTACAGGCTCTAGAGGCTGTTATATGGCCTTTTGCCGCCTAATAAAGGCCTTACACGTAAATCACGTGGTTCCACGTGCCTGCGCAGGTTACCATCGGTCTATTCCTTCCACTCTCAATGGACTACGACGTCCCAAGTCGTTTTCCATTGCGCCATGGCCTTACAACACCGTGAACTACGTGTACAGGCTCTAGAGGCTGTTATATGGCCTTTTGCCGCCTAAAAAGGCCTTACACGTAAATCACGTGGTTCACGTGCCTGCGCAGGTTACCATCGGTCTATTCCTTCCACTCTCAATGGACTACGACGTCCCAAGTCGTTTTCCATTGCGCCAGGCCTTACAACACCGTGAAGCGAGCATGAAAACGGGCGTCGGCATACGTTTTCATTTTAAGTTTTTGTTGTGCATCTCGGTGTGGTGCCTCCTTGATGGCATCCTTGTTTGGTTGGTTGTTACGACTGGGCAATTTTCCTCTGACGTTGAAATAGCGCTTCAGCTGGACTGACTCCGGTTGTTAAATGCGTCGATATGCGATAATATAACAGGAAATTATACAGTGCGGTTTTCCAGGGCTTCCCTTCTATTGTAGCAATTCGTAGAGTTTTGTTAAGGTTGCGCATGAAATTCTCGGCAGTTGAATTCGCTTTCAGATGTAGCAGTGTGATTCTGTGATGATCTATTCCTTTAGCATGCATTTAGCGTTTGAAATCGTTGCTGTGAAATGGATTACCGTTATCAGAAATGATTTTATGAGGGAGTCCATGTGAAGTGTCTGTTGATGATCCGTAAGGTACTAAACACACTTGCGATATTCTTAGCTTATGTTGTTTCGTTTTTCGTAAACGTTGAAACGTTTCTAATATTCAATATGTTTTGTACTACAACCTGTGTCTATTAAAACTGGAATAGAATGTCCGGATACCCTAATGTTAGTTTTGAATGTCCTGAGTTTGTCCTTAGGATGAAGCGAGTTGACACGATTAATGGAGAAGCAGTTTTTCTGCGAAGGGTCGACCGATTGTTCGGTACCAGGTTGAACGAAACTAACGGGGGTAACGAGAAGGTTTATTATTATTATTGTTATTATTATTATTATTATTATTCATATTTATTTACAGGTGTCCTAATCAGGATTCATAAAGCAATCCTGGTATCAATAAGGTTCCTGTATATACAAGTATATAATAAATAATGTTAAAATTTTTAAAAATGATAAAAAAAATTATTATCTATAGACAAAAATGAAAATATTCAAAAAAGTAGAATAGGCGAATGTGCTTGGGGATAAGATAGTTTCGACACCACACTGAAGACAGACATGAAGAGAAAGACAAAACTGATGAAAGGCAATCTAAGTGCGCAGAGTTAATTAGACGCGACGCTGTGTGGGAACAAGAGTAAATTTAAAATTTAATATCCCTAATGTTTCTTTTAAATAAAAACAAAGATGATTCTTTCTGCAGTACAGTGGTACTTCGTTAAAAATCATACCACCGTTGATGACTGAAAGATTTTCTTGCGAATTCAGTCTTAATATGGGCTAGTTTGATGTTTGATTGATTTCTTCGAGTATTCATTGTGTGGTTGATTTGCCTTGAAATTGAGGTGGTTATCAGTGATGCCAATTGAATGCTTTGAAAACTTCAACCGCAGCTCTTTGTTTCTTGATCGTTGCAAGAATCCCATTGATGGGTGCCACCACAAATTTTAAACGCTCGATTGTGTAAATATTGTAGCTTGTCTTCCTGGGTTCTCGATAAAGGACAGCATTATTGGATAACACTAAAGTAAATTCGGCAGGATAACAGTGTAATAAACCGATTTTACTATGTCAGCTGTCAAAAGATATCGAATACTTTTGAGTAACTTGAGCTTTCCAGATGCCTTTTTGTACGTTGTGTCGAGATTTTCCGTAGTGTCAGATGGTTGCCCCAGATTAACTCCCAGATAGATATAATTATATCTTTGTTAATGGACGTAGCATTTATCTTGATGGTACATGCATCCTGTTTACGTAGGTTTTGATGAGCTCCATACATAAGGTGGTGGGTTTCCTGTTACGTTTTACGAGATGAGCGACATACACGTGCGAAGTGATTCAATTTTACACAAGATGACACACTTGATTTTTAGCAGGGCAACTGTTTTGCAATGGGGGCCAAGCATTTCCGCAGTTAAAACATAATTTAACTTGGTGTTTCTTTTTTGTTGACTTGCATTTGTAGATCAGCGATTTGTTTACGTAAAACTTGAACTTCCTCTGCTTGTGAAGATTCACCTATATTGTTTGTTGCTCCCGCTTTAATTTCTTGAGATTGATGCTCCTCTTTGTAATAATTTACCTCGTGTGAGAATGTCCTGTAAAGATGCCTCTTTGTTACTGAAACAGTATTTTCTAAGCTTGTTTGACGTTGTTCCTAAAATAAGCTGTGTTTTTGATCTGTTGGTTGATACTGTCGAAATTAACAACGTGAAGCAATATTTTTAAGTCGTACATAATAAAATTGTAAAGTTTCGCCATCATTCTGTATTGTTTTTTGAAACTTCAAACATTTGTTCGTTTTGGCTCAAAATATCGACTAAATTCATTAGTTAAATCTTTGATCGTAGTTTCAGTATTGTCAAGTAACTTCAAAAAATGTCTTGTAATTCAAATCTTCCGTAATGTAATAACAAAGCTCTCTTTCTTGTTTGGTCTTTGATGTTCATTGCCGTTATAAAGTTATTAAATCTACTAACATATTTCTTCCAACGTATACCAACACTGTGCATTTCACTTTCGTCGAGAGAAAATTTAGGAAAATCTGGTAAAAAAAGTACTCGTCGCCATTGTTGTATTTAGAAGCAGGAAAACCACGTCTGTACGCTACTCTATATATTTTCAACTGAACTTAATGTCTGGATAACCTCAAACACACAGGAATGTGACGCCCAAAGTTGTTTCCCATAGCGCCTTGCCATTGCAAGTAGTTTTCTTTAGCGTCAGGCCCTTAGAACATCGACACGAGCGTGTACAGGCCTGCAAAGGCTGCAATATGGCTATTTGCTGCCTAACAAGAGCATAGACAAGTGGTCATCGGCCTAGTCCCTTCAGTCTCAATGGACTGCGACGCCCCAAGTAGTTTACTTACCGCCAGTCTCTTAGAACACCAACAATGGCGTGTACAGGCATCCCAATGCTTTAATATGGTATATTGCAACCTAATAATATGGCTCTACACGCAAATCACGTGCTTCCACGAGCCTAAACAAGTAGCCATCTGTCTATTCCTTCCAGTCTGAACGGACTGCGACGTCCCAAGTCGTTTTTCTTAGCCCCAGGCTGTTAGAACACAGCCAATGGCGTGTACAGGCATCCCAATGCTGTAAAATGGTATTTTACAGCCTAATAATATGGCCCTACACGAAAATCACGTGCTGCCACGATCCAAGGCAGGTGGCTATTGGTCAAGTCCTTCCAGTCTCAATGAACTGCGACGTTCCAAGTTGTTTCACTTAGCGCCAGGCTTTTAGAACACCGACAAGAGCGTGTACAGGCCTCCCAAGACTGTAATATGGCTTTTTGCAGCCTAATAAGGGCCCTACATGTAAAACACGTGCAGACATACTCACAGGCAGGTGCCCATCGGTCTAGTCCTTCCAGTCTCATTGGACTGTTACGTCTCAAGTTAGTTCTTTTAGTGACATGCCCTTACAACACCGCCAACAGCGCGTACTGGCCTCTAAATGCTGCAATATGGCTATTTGTTGCGTAATAATAACATCCCTGTCGTTTTCCTTGCAATGGCTATAATATAGATTTTTGCAATCTAATAAGGGCCCTACACGTAAATCACGTGCTTCCACGAGACTAACCAAGTGGTCATCTGTCTAGTCCTTCCAGTCTTAATGGAATGCGACGTCCCAAGCCGTTTCCCTTACCGCCGGGCTCTTAGAACACCGACAAGACCGTGTACAGGCCCCCAAAGGCTGCAATATGGCTGTTTTCTCCCTAATTAGTGCCTTACACGTGAATCACGTAGTTCGATGAGACCAGGCAGGTGAACATCGGTGTAGTACTTCCAGTATACCTGTCTGGGATCGTGGAAGCACGTAATTTATGTGTAGGGCGTTATTGCTAAGCTGAAAATGACAGATTACAACCTTAGGATGTCTGTGTACGCTCTTGTGGCTGTCCTAACATCCTGGCGCTAAAAAAACCGGCTTGAGACGTCGCAGTCCATTGAGACTGGAATAAGTTGGCCCACGACCACCTACCTGGTATTGTGGAATCACATGATTTTCGTGTAGGGCTTCTATCAGGGAGTAAATAGCCATATTGCAGCCTTTGGAGGCAGATACACGCTGTTGGCAGTGTTCAAAGAGCCTCGTGGTAAGGAAAACCATTTGAGACTTCGCAGTCCATTGAGACTGGAAGAAGTAGGTCGATGACCACATATCCGGGATCACGGAAGCACGTGATTTAGGTGGAGGGCCTTTATTACGCAGGAAATAAACATATTGCGGAATTTGGAGCCATGTACATGCTGCTGGCAGTGTTCTAAGATCGTGGCACTAAGAAAAACGACTTGGAACGACTCAGTCCACTGAGACTGGAAGGACCAGGACGATGAACACCTGCATGAAAGGTAAAAGGAAGTTATTTACGGCTAGGGCTCTTATTAGGCAGCAAATAGCCATATTGCAGCATTTGGAAGCCTGCGCACACTGTTTGGGGGGTTGTAACGGCCTGGCGCTAAGAAAAATAACTTTGGACGACGCAGTCCATGGAGACTCGTAGGACTACACCAATGGACAGCTACCCTGGGTCTTGGAAGCACATGATTTACGTGTAGGGTCCTTATTAGGCATCACATGTCTATATTGCAGCATTTGGAGGCCTGTACACGGTGCTAGCGGGGTTTTAGAGGCCTGAGGCTAAGGAAAACGACTTGGGACGACGGAGTCCATTGCGATTGGCAGGACTAGACCGATGGGCACCTACCTGGGACCGTAGAAGCACGTGATTTACGTGTAGAACCCTTATCACGCAGCAAAGTACCGTATTGCAGCCTTTCGATATCTGTGCATGCTTTTGGCTGTGTCGTTAGGGCCTGGCGCTAAAGAACACGTTTTGGGACGACGCATTCCATTGAGACTGGAAGGACCAAACCGATGGACAACTGCCTGGGATCGTGGTAGCACGTGATTTAGGTGTAGGGCTCTTATTTGCTAGCAAAAGACCGTATTGCAGGTTTTGGAGACCTGTACACGCTGTTGGCTGTGTTGTAAAGGGCTGGCGGTAAAGGAGACGACTTGAGGCGTCGCAGTTTATTGGGACTGGCTGGAGTAGACCGACGACTACCTGCCTGAGATCGCAAAAGCACGTGAGTTAAGTGTAGAACCCTTATCAGACAGCAAAAGTCCGTATTAGAGCCTTTGGAGCACTGTGCACGCCGTTAGCGGTTATCCAGGAGCCTGGCTCTAAGGAAAACGACTTCGGACGTCGCACTCCATTGAGACTTAAAGAATTACCTGGGATAGTGGAAGCACGTGATTTACGTGTAGGGCCTTTATTAAGCAGCAAATCGCCATATCGCAGCCTTTGGATATCTGTGCGTGCTGTTGTCGGAGTCGTAAGTGTCTTGCGCAAAGGAAAACCACTTGGAACGACGCAGTCCATGGTGACAGGAAAGACTAGACCGATGGTTTCCATACTGGGATTGTGGCAGCACGCGATTTACGTGTAGGTCCATATTGCAGCATTTGGAGGCCGGTCAATGCTGCTGGCGGTGTTGTAACGGCCTGATGCGAAGGGAAACGACTTAAGACGTCCCACTCTATTGAGACTGAAAGGACTAGGTCAACGACCACCTACCTGGGATAGTGGAGGCACGTCATTTACGTGTAGGGCCTTTATTAAGAAGCATATAGCCATATTACAGCCTTTGGAGGCCTGGACACGCTGCTGGCGGTGTTCTAAGAGCCTGGCGCTAAGAAAAACGATTTCGGAAGTTGCACTCCATCGAAATTGAAAGGACTAGAACGATGGACTCCTGACTGGGATCGTGGAAGCACGTGATTTACGTGTGCGGCCATTATTAGGCAGCAAATAGCCAATATTGCAGCATTTGGAAGCCTGCGCACGCTTTTTGGAGTGTTGTAACGGCCTGGCGTTAAGGAAACTAACTTTGGACGACGCAGTCCATGGAGACTCGTAGAACTACACCAATGGACAGCTACCCTGGATCATGGAAGCACGTGATTTACGTGTAGGGTCCTTATTAGGCATCAAATATCTATATTGCAGCCTTTGGAGGCCTGTACACGGTGTTAGCGGGGTTTTAGAGACCTGAGGCTAAGGAAAACGTCTTGCGACGACGGAGTCCATTGAGATTGGCAGGACTAGACCGATGGGCACCTACCTGGGACCGTAGAAGCACGTGATTTACGTGTAGAACCCTTATCACGCAGCAAAGTACCGTATTGCAGCCTTTCGATATCTGTGCATGCTGTTGGCTGTGTCGTTAGGGCCTGGCGGTAAGGAACACGTTTTGGGACGACGCATTCAATTGAGACTGGAAGGACCAAACCGATGGACAACTGCCTGGGATCGTGGTAGCACGTGATTTAGGTGTAGGGCTCTTATTTGGTAGCAAAAGACCGTATTGCAGGTTTTGGAGACCTGTACACGCTGTTGGCTGTGTTGTAAAGGGCTGGCGCTAAAGGAGACGACTTGGAGCGTCGCAGTTTATTGGGACTGGCTGGAGTAGACCGACAACTACCTGCCTGGGATCGCAAAAGCACGTGATTTAAGTGTAGAACCCTTATCAGACAGCAAAAGTTCGTATTAGAGCCTTTGGAGCACTGTGCACGCCGTTAGCGGTTATCCAGGAGCCTGGCCCTAAGGAAAACGACTTCGGACGTCGCACTCCATTGAGACTTAAAGGACTAGGTCGACGTCCACCTACCTGGGATAGTGGAAGCACGTGATTTACGTGTAGGGCCTTTATTAGGCAGCAAATAGCCATATCGCAGCCTTTGGAGGACTATACATGCTGTTGTCGGAGTCGTAAGTTTCTTGCGCTAAGGAAAACCACTTGGGACGTCGCAGTCCATGGTGACAGGAAAGTGTAGACCGATGGTTTCCAGACTGGGATCGCGGAAGCACGCGATTTGCGTGTAGGTCCCTTACTAGGTAGCAAATAGCCATATTGCAGCATTTGGAGGCCGGTCAACGCTGCTGGCGGTGTTGTAAAGGCCTGATGCTAAGGGAAACGACTTAAGAGGTCGCACTCTATTGATACTGAAAGAACTAGGTCGACGACCACCTACCTGGGATATTGGAAGCACGTGATTTACGTGTAGGACCTTTATTAAGAAGCATATAGCCATAGTACAGCCTTTGGAGGCCTGGACACGCTGCTGGCGGTGTTCTAAGAGCCTGGCGCTAAGAAAAACGACTTCGGACGTTGCAGTCCATTGAAATTGAAAGGACTAGAACGATGGACTCCTGACTGGGATCGTGGAAGCACATCATTTACGTGTAGAGCCCTTATTAGACAACAAAAGAACATATTACAGCCTTTGAAGGACTGTAAATGCTCTTGTCGGTGTTCTTAGAACCTGACGTTGAGGAAAACAACTTGGGTCGTCGCAGTCCATTGAGATTGGTAGGGCTAGACCGATGACTGCCTGTCTGGGATCGTTCCCTATGTTTTTATTTAAACCGAAGTAGCAATGCAGTTTTTTTGGAAAAGGGTATTACGCCTATACACCTGTTCAACTCTGTTTAACTGTACTAAGCGCTTGGCCCATTGTTAACAACAGTTGAAAAGGCTGTCACGCCTATGCGCATGTGCAACTTGATTTACCTGGTACTAAGGGGTCAGCCCACTGTGGCAATTAATTTTTAAACTTTCTCGGTAATCACGCCTGTATGGATGTGAAACACTGTTTACCTGGACTAACCGTTCAGCCCTATGTTAACAATGGACTGTTTCATGTGTTCTTATTTAACACCGTTTAACTGTACTAAGCGATCAGCCTGGTGTCACGATTAATTTTTGAACTTTAAAAAAAACTTATTCCACAAAATAAAATAATATTGACCGATTGTTTTTGCTATGACAGGGTAACAACGGTTTGTAAACACTATTTTTATTTCAGCTATCGTTCATGAAAGTTATTTTTGAAAAATATGTTACAGTCGCAACACTATAAAGGTGTATGCGCTTCAATTCATTTACGACATACTGTATACCAGTACTAAAGCGCTTCACATGATCGTGTGGCACAGTTTACGGCTCTTCTTAAGCGCTCCACAGGTGTTCCACGCCGGGTCACACCTTGACGGGTGGCTTACCCCGGCGTTTCGACGCCGGGATTTTATTATTTTTCTGCAAACTTTTTTTGCAAATGAAGTGTCTGAGCGATTGTTTAGGCTGGACGGGTAACGACAGGCTGTTCCCTGTCGGTTTTTTTAAACTGAAGTTGCAATGAAGATTTTTGGAAAAGGGTAATACGCCTATACGCCTGTTCAACTCTGTTTAACTGTACTAAGCACTTAGCCCAGTGTTAACAACAGATTGTTTTTTGGGAAAAGGCTGTTACGCCTATGCGCAAGCGCAATGTGCCCACCGTAACAATTATTGTTTAAACTTTCTCGGTAATCACCCCTGTACGTATGTGCAACACTGTTTACCAGGACTAACCGCTCAACCCTGTGTTAGCAATAGACTGTTTATTGTGTTTTTATTAAGCAGAGTCTGCGAGAAAGTTTTTTTCAAAAGGGTATTATCCCTATATGTCTGTACAACACCGTTTAACTGTACTAAGCGCTCAGCCCACTGTTATGATTAAGTTTTGAACTTTTACGGAAACTTATTCCGCGAAATAAAATAATAATGTCCGATTGTTTTTGCTATGACGGAGTAACAACGGTTTGTAAACTCTGTTTTAATTCAGCTTTTGTTGCGGGAAAGTTTGTTTTTTTTATATATCTTACAGTCGCAACACTGCAATGGTGTGTGCCCTCCACTTGATTTACGACATACTGCATACCCGTACTAAAGCGCTTCACCTCACCGGGTCGCACAGTTTGCGGTTCTTACTAAGCGCTCCTCAAGGCGTTCAATAACAGTTACTTGTGGCTTAACCCGGCGTTTCGACGCCGGGTCTCCCGGCTAGTCTCTTTAATAATAGCCGTATTCCGTCTGTCCGTCTCTGCGCAACATGGCGTCGCAAGTAGCGAGACCCGCGGAAAATCCCCGCGGCCCTGCTGCTTCATTTCAGATCCCGCCAGACCCCGTTTTTTTTACCGGCCTTTTTTTGACCGCTCACGCGTAATAGACCAATCACCAATTCTTCGCGGCCTCAACATGCCGACGGAGGAAACATGCTATGCTTGCGAAGGGTATTTTCGTTTGGAAGTGATGTTTGAAATTTGTAGGTCTCCTTTTAATCCTTTTTTCTTCTGAGTACTTTGTATCCTATTCTTTCCCAGGATTATTTAGTTTCTGTATGTTTTCACATGTTAAGGTGAATATTTCATCACGTTTTCTAGCTACGTATAAATCTTAAACAAACCAATTTTAAGTTTTTGGCTAGCTAGCTACAAAACGTAGATTTTGAGGCAGCTAGCTATAGCTATCTTTATTTAGTCCTATTCTTTTAAAGTTTTTATTCAGTTTGGTATATTGTTATTTATTTTATGTTGGAGTTGGGTCTATACCTAGCTAGCTCCTTTTAGCTACCTCTGTCTAAAAAGTGAAAGTAGCCAAATGCAGTTTGGCTGCAACACAATTCTTTATTCTTATGCTAAATGCAGTTAGGCAGCTACCAATTTTATTACTGCTATGATAACTTACGTTTTTTGATTTTTTTTTAACCGAAGCTGCGATAAAGTTTTTTGAAAAATGGTGTTACCGTAAATGATCGATTAAGCCCCCACTCCCGAATAACCCCCCCTCCCGAATAAGCCCCCTCCCCCAAAACCCATTTTGACAAATAAGCCCCCACTCCCGAATAAGCCCCCATGGGGGCTTATTCGAATTCACAGTAATTTCAATATAGTTGATAGCGACTGAGAAAATACTACTATAAACAATTGATTAAATGGTATTTATTTCGCAGGTTAAAGCATTAATAACACTCGTGGTTATAATATCCAATTCAAAGTTAGGGTGTTTTTCTTTTCTTTTTTTCAATTTGTCGAACAATATATTTCCGAATATCTTGCTCCCTGTCAAAGCAAATCTATCAATTTCAAGTTTTATTTTTTGCAAGAGTTAATATATTTCGCAAATCGAATCCTTTAAGGCATGCCAGCAACATAACTATTTACGATAAAAGCATGAAATTTCACGTTTGTTTGGAATAAAGTCAGCTGGGTGCTCATATGATATTTAAAGCTAGTTTACCTAGCTAGTTTAATACCTATAAATAAAACCAACCACTTATAAACGCTGTGTCTGGCAGATACGTGGTATCTCGTATTACCAAATGTTAATACTACAAATATTTGGGTAACCTTTAATTTATACTGAAATTCCGTAAATAGGATAGATAAAAATCGCTATTCTAGAACAACGTTGTACTACTTTAGTAAACAATGTTGCTTATAAAAAATGTGTTTGATTTTTACGTTTAACGTAGCTCTTTTTTATTTAGGGATTTGCCTTTGTCAGTTATGTAAAGCGAGAGGATGCGTCTCGTGCTATCAAGTCACTTCAAGGTTACGGCTACGATCATCTAATTCTCAATGTTGAATGGGCAAAGTAAGTGTTCTTAATTAGGTCATAGCACTGCGGCAATGTCTGTCATGTATTGTCTAGGTATTTCTTACCCTTACCCTTGCTCTTTCTTACCCTTTAATGTTATTCATGTTTTTGTTTAGACCTTCAAACAATTGATGGATGCAAACCTTTAACAACAAAATTATAACGATCTTATCCGTAAATTACGACTTCTTTTTGCTCGCGCGGGGGTGTGTTGTTATCAATTTTAAAAAAAGGCCACCGAGGAAAAATTGTGCATCATGAAAGATGAAAAAAGAGTTCCTGAACACAGACAGACAGTCGTTTTCCTTAGCGCCAGGCACCGCCTACGCGCACAGGTCTCCGAAGGGTGTGATATGGCCTTTTGCAGCCTAGTAAGCGCTCTACACGTAAATAACGTAGTTCCAAGAGCCCAAGCATCTAGATGGACTGCGATGCGGCAATTCGTTTTCCTTAGGATGAGGCCCTTGAACACAAGCTACGTGAACAGGACTACAAAAGCTGTAAGATGACCTACGTGCATAGGCCTCCAAAGGTTGTAATGTTGCCTCTCGCAGCAGAATAACGGCACTGTTAATAAACCACGTCCTTCCACGAACACAGTCAGGGGTCTTCGTCTAGTCCTTCCAGTCTTAATAGGCTGCAAAGTCCCAAGTCATTCTCCTTAGTGCCAGGCCCTTAGAACACCGCCAACAGCGTGTACAGGCCTCTAAAGGCTGTAATATGACCTTTTGCAGCATAATTAGGCCCCTACACGTAAATCCTATATATCCACGGGGCCGAGCAGGTAGCCATTGGCCTACTCCTTACAGTCACAATGAACTGCGACGTCCCGAGCCGTTTTTCCTTAGCGCCAGAGTGTTAGATCACCGCCAACTACGTGGACAGGTTTGTAATAGGGGCCCTACACATCAATCACGTACTTCCACGAGCCGACACAGGTGATAATCACTCTGGTCTTCCCAGTCTGAATGAACTGCGACGTACCAAGTCATTTTTCTTGCGATCAGACCCTTAGATCGCCGCCAACTACGTGTAGAGGCCTCCAAACGCTCTAATATGGCCTTTTGCGTAAATCAACACCTATATCACGTGCTTCCACACGCTTAGACAAGTAGTCACCGTCCCAGTCCTTCCATCCTCAATGAACTGCGACGCGCCAAGTCGTTTTTCTTAGCGACAAGATCTTAGAACACCGACAAGAGCGTGTACGCTCCTCCAAAGACTGCGATATGACCTTATGCCGCACAGTCGGCTCACAAGTAAATCACGAGCCCAGGTACGTGGACATCAGTCTAGTCCATCCAGTCTTAATGGACAGCGACGTAACAAGTGGTTTCCCTTAGCGCCGGGATTTTACAAACCGCCAACAGCGTATACAGGCTTCCAAAGGGTGCAATATCGCAATTTACAACCTAATAAGGTCCCTACACCTAAACCACGTGCCTCCACAATATCAGGCTCGTGGTCATTCGTGTATTCCTTCCCGTCTCCAACGTCTCATGCCGTTTTCTTTATCGACAGGATCTTAGGACAGCGACAAGACCGTATACAGGCATCCCAAGGCTGTAATATGTCATTTTGCAGCCTAATTATATGGTCCTACAAGTAAATCACGTGTCTCACGATCCCAGGCAGATGGCCAGTGGTCTAGTCCTTCTAGTCTCAATCATAGTTAATAGAAAAAACACTGGTTCGGAAGATCAAGAATAACCTATTCAATTATGTTATTATTACGCATATTTGAATATTTGAATATAAAGGGACATGATTACGGAAGCCGAGAGGGGACACCGAAAAGAAAGTCTAAAGGGAGAAAAAAGAATTTGGATCGAGAAAAGAAAATTCAAATCTCAAAAATAGAATTCGAATTCAAAAAAGAAAATTTGAATTGAAAACTAAATTTCTTTATAAACAATAAAAAAAATTCCGATCGAGAAAATAAAATCGAAATCGAAAAAAAAAATTCACCAATCAAGAAAAGAAAAAACAAGTACAAAAAAAAAATGGAATAAAAATATTTATAAGTAAAATTAAATGATAAGAGCATGGCACTGATCGGTTTCTTCTCCATTGTTTACACAAGTATGTCATTCTGTACGCAGTGTGGTAGGCAGTTATCTGACGATTTATTATTTTGTACTCAATGTGGATCACGAAAAGACTTATGTACTACCTCAGACAGTCCTCCAGCTACAGCAGATGAGCGAGAATTGATAGTTTATTACTTTGAGAAGCATTTCCCATACAATGCAATCGTTCTGTTTTTAAAAATATATCATAGCACATTAATGTCAACGAGAACCCTGAAACGACGATTACGAAGTCTTGGGTTGAAAAGGAGACGTAGTAATGTTAACGAGGCAGTTTTACGTAGTATAATTGAACAAGAACTACAAGGTCCAGCTGCAGTGAAAGGATACCGAGGGCTTTGGCATTCACTTCGATGTTCATATGGCATAATGGCTACACGTGACAGCGTGATGCAACTGCTAAGAGAGTTAGATCCGGATGGTACTGAACAAAGAAGATCGCGCCGTCTACGCCGTAGAGAATACACATCACCCGGTCCTAACAATTGCTGGCATGTGGATGGGTATGATAAACTGAAACCATATGGTCTACCCATTCACGGTTGTATTGATGGTTTCTCGCGAAAAGTTTTATGGTTGAAAGTTTCCAGAAGCAATAACAACCCACTAGTACCTGCTCACTTGTTCTTAGAAAAAGTAAAAGAGTTGGGGTTTTGTCCACTTTTAGTTCGAACAGATTGTGGTACCGAAAACGGTGTTATGGCTGATATGCAGTGTTACTTAACACAAGACGCTAACGCACACAGATATGGGTCATCGCTGTCCAATCAAAGGATCGAAAATTGGTGGTCCTTCTATCGACGATCTTTCACAAGTTGGATAATAATTTTTTTTAAGAATATGGTAGAGAAAGGAGTGTTATTGCCGGGGAATCACATTCATGAGGAATGTGTTTGGTTTGTGTTTTCTGATTTATTACAATCTCAACTAGACCAGGTTCGCTACCAATGGAATACCCACTTTATACGAAAGTCCCGCCACGACAGTGTGAGTGGAATTCCAGATATCTTATTTTACTTGCCAACTACAGTTAATGCTAATGACCAAAAACGCTTGATATCAGAAGATCATATACATAACTTAATATCGCAAAGAGATGTAATTGCAGAAGGCAGGAACGCTATGACAGAGGTCGATACTGAACTTCTTGAATATTTTAAATATGTAGTACAATCAGAGAACATGGAATATCCACCAAAAAATTGGCACAATGGTCAGGGTATTTTCGAACAGATAACAAAACTTTGTGTATAAACTATGAACATAGAAAAGAGACATTTGAAACTAATAACATAATTTTCATCCATAGAAATAAACATAGTAGTATATGATGTAGCCAAAAATATATTTATATTGACGAATTTTAACCAAGTTTAAACAAGCCTATTTTTCATGTAAGTCGAATGATATTGGCGTGCAGTCAAACATAAGTAGTAAGAAAAGGAGTCTGTATATGAACATTAACAAAATTTATGTCAAACATAAAAAGTACAATATATTGTTTCTTGTGAAGACTTTTTTCACTTGGGAATTTAGGTTGCAGCAATAGAATATAACAAAATGCAACTAACATGACATGGTGTTGAAAAAGTGAATAAACAAAAAATAATCGACTTATTCATATGCATCAGGGAGAAAGAGTAGTAAAAATACATGAACTCATGTTCATGTATTTAGGTGTTCATGTATTCAAGAGAATTAACTAGCACATAGAAAAGTTATTTTCACCCCTTAATTATAAATTAAAAATTCTCATTCCTCCCTGATTATATATATCTAAAACTTATCATAAATTATAAATGCAATAAAACCTTCAAAAATTCCTACACATATACTTCATAAACACAAGTTATCAAATTTGTCCAAATCCAGGTGAAGAGCAGATATCTGTACAAAAACTTTCAGTAAAATTCTCCAAGTATCTTGGTGTTACTGGGAATGTCAGGATCATTAAGCATGTGCTTACATTGACACATTTCCCAAACTGCTCATCATTGACATGATTAAAAGATATTTTCCCTTTTCCATACATTGATGACAAAACAAACTTTGAACCAGTACAAAATTGAACAACATCACTTAAAGTGATTACATGCTCTTTGTTTGACTCATGCCCTTCTTCGTTCAGACAAATAATTTTGACTTTTTTCGATCCCTCGTGCTCTAAAATTTCTAAAAAATTTGTCCAGTTGTAACATATGTCTTCTTCTGCTTCACGTAGTGATTTATCTTCTGTATTACTCGTGTATTCTACTGTAGTGTAAATTTTCAATACATCTGAGGATTGACATGATTTGGAAATAGCAAATTCGATTTCACTTTCTTTGTAATGTGTTTTTAAAATTGTTAACATTCCAAGAATATCCAACCCACTTAAAAATGAGGCAATTTCTTCTGCACAACTGGATAAACAGCAGTGTCTGATGATGTTGTCAATAAATAATGACTTATCTTCTAAACTTACATTGACTTTTGTAACTCCTAAATCGTATCTCTCTGGGAAAAGCTGTATAGCTGTCTTGAAGGCAGCATTGTCTGTGGCAGCTAATACATTTTTAAGTTTTTGTTGAATGTCAATATCGGGGACGTCATCAACTTTGAAAACTTCTGTGCCGCCATCCAAGAGCTTCGATACAACACAAGGCATAAAATACCTTGGTCCAGCACAACCCATGATAAGTGCCAATGACACTAGGTTACCAAATAATTTGAAATGACCTTTTTGTAATTTTTCGAAGTCATGCAGGAATGTTGAGCCATTATCACCTGATTGCAATAAATATTTTTTCACATCATCAAAAAGTGCTGCAAAGAACTCTTTAAGTGGCCCACCACCATCTTGTGCTTCTTCACCAATGAATGTAATTGTAAACGGTTTAACACCTTCACGATATAAACGTTGTAATTTCTCTAATGTGTCAAGCCAAATTTTTCTCCGCCTCACTGAAAGCTCCACAGTTCCAACTATTTTTAGAGATGCCTGCAAGTTTTCAAGTTTGTCTGTTAAAGATGGTTCATTGTCAATATAATTTTCAATTGAATGGATGTTGTTATCAAATGTAGGAAATGCACTGTGTGTACTGTTATACTCAGTTGAAGGGATAGAACTGCAACTGTGTCCATCATTAAGTAAACCGAATGGATCATCTACATCGTCAATTGTTGTCAAAAAATTGTAGGCATTATCGACTCTTGTGGACGTATTTTCTTCATTGATGTAATCGATTTTGTCACTTTTTTTGCTATTATGATAAAATTGTGATGACAAACACAGGTAAAATAAAATTTGGGAATATGGTTTACAAAGGTCTTCCTTGTAGTCATTTAATTTAAAAGAAACACTTTTACCAGGCATACATATGACTTCTTGAAAGTCTGGATAGAGCAAAACCCAATCTTCTATGGCACAAAATTCCTGATTGTGGTTGCCATGTTTTTCGATGGCAGCAAGTAAAATTTCTGTTCCAGATGATGCTTCTAATACTTTTAGAGGAAGTCTTCGCCCACGAACAACTCTCATCTCTCCGTACTCATCCCGCATGGCTATGCTACGGAAGCCGAGAAGGGACACTGAAAAAAAGAAATCGAAATCAAGAAAAGAAAATTCAAATCGAGAAAAGAAAATTCAAATCGAGAAAAGAAAATTCAAATCGAGAAAAGAAAATCAAAATCGAGAAAAGAATATTAAAATTGAGAAAAGAATAAATCAGAAGTAAAAAAAAAAAGAAAGCATAAATATCGGAGAAAAAGAAAAAGGTTTGAGAAGAAAATTAAAAGAGAAGTATTAATTAATTTCGGTTGACGTGTTATTTTGTACCAAAACATTGATTGCAGATAAAAATGGCGTACTGTGTAGCGTGTGGATGTGAAGTCAAAACAGAGCACACTTTTTGTGGGAAATGTGGCGCTAGAACATCAGAAAACGATACATCTTGTACTCCATCGAATACGATGCCTTTGAATAGTTTTACCGAGAGTCGAGAAAAATACAGACAGACCTTCTTCAAGCCTGGTACAAAAAAGAGACATAGTATATCATCAACAACAACATCTGTAGCAGCAAAACCATCATCTGCTTCTATGATGGGAACAAATAATAAGCAGAAGAACAGTTCAAAAGAATTAAAAAAATCGGTGATTATTAATGTGGGCATAGCCATGCGGGATGAGTACGGAGAGATGAGAGTTGTTCGTGGGCGAAGACTTCCTCTAAAAGTATTAGAAGCATCATCTGGAACAGAAATTTTACTTGCTGCCATCGAAAAACATGGCAACCACAATCAGGAATTTTGTGCCATAGAAGATTGGGTTTTGCTCTATCCAGACTTTCAAGAAGTCATATGTATGCCTGGTAAAAGTGTTTCTTTTAAATTAAATGACTACAAGGAAGACCTTTGTAAACCATATTCCCAAATTTTATTTTACCTGTGTTTGTCATCACAATTTTATCATAATAGCAAAAAAAGTGACAAAATCGATTACATCAATGAAGAAAATACGTCCACAAGAGTCGATAATGCCTACAATTTTTTGACAACAATTGACGATGTAGATGATCCATTCGGTTTACTTAATGATGGACACAGTTGCAGTTCTATCCCTTCAACTGAGTATAACAGTACACACAGTGCATTTTCCTACATTTGATAACAACATCCATTCAATTGAAAATTATATTGACAATGAACCATCTTTAACAGACAAACTTGAAAACTTGCAGGCATCTCTAAAAATAGTTGGAACTGTGGAGCTTTCAGTGAGGCGGAGAAAAATTTGGCTTGACACATTAGAGAAATTACAACGTTTATATCGTGAAGGTGTTAAACCGTTTACAATTACATTCATTGGTGAAGAAGCACAAGATGGTGGTGGGCCACTTAAAGAGTTCTTTGCAGCACTTTTTGATGATGTGAAAAAATATTTATTGCAATCAGGTGATAATGGCTCAACATTCCTGCATGACTTCGAAAAATTACAAAAAGGTCATTTCAAATTATTTGGTAACCTAGTGTCATTGGCACTTATCATGGGTTGTGCTGGACCAAGGTATTTTATGCCTTGTGTTGTATCGAAGCTCTTGGATGGCGGCACAGAAGTTTTTCAAAGTTGATGACGTCCCCGATATTGACATTCAACAAAAACTTAAAAATGTATTAGCTGCCACAGACAATGCTGCCTTCAAGACAGCTATACAGCTTTTCCCAGAGAGATACGATTTAGGAGTTACAAAAGTCAATGTAAGTTTAGAAGATAAGTCATTATTTATTGACAACATCATCAGACACTGCTGTTTATCCAGTTGTGCAGAAGAAATTGCCTCATTTTTAAGTGGGTTGGATATTCTTGGAATGTTAACAATTTTAAAAACACATTACAAAGAAAGTGAAATCGAATTTGCTATTTCCAAATCATGTCAATCCTCAGATGTATTGAAAATTTACACTACAGTAGAATACACGAGTAATACAGAAGATAAATCACTACGTGAAGCAGAAGAAGACATATGTTACAACTGGACAAATTTTTTAGAAATTTTAGAGCACGAGGGATCGAAAAAAGTCAAAATTATTTGTCTGAACGAAGAAGGGCATGAGTCAAACAAAGAGCATGTAATCACTTTAAGTGATGTTGTTCAATTTTGTACTGGTTCAAAGTTTGTTTTGTCATCAATGTATGGAAAAGGGAAAATATCTTTTAATCATGTCAATGATGAGCAGTTTGGGAAATGTGTCAATGTAAGCACATGCTTAATGATCCTGACATTCCCAGTAACACCAAGATACTTGGATAGTTTATACACAAAGTTTTGTTATCTGTTCGAAAATACCCTGACCATTGTGCCAATTTTTTGGTGGATATTCCATGTTCTCTGATTGTACTACATATTTAAAATATTCAAGAAGTTCAGTATCGACCTCTGTCATAGCGTTCCTGCCTTCTGCAATTACATCTCTTTGCGATATTAAGTTATGTATATGATCTTCTGATATCAAGCGTTTTTGGTCATTAGCATTAACTGTAGTTGGCAAGTAAAATAAGATATCTGGAATTCCACTCACACTGTCGTGGCGGGACTTTCGTATAAAGTGGGTATTCCATTGGTAGCGAACCTGGTCTAGTTGAGATTGTAATAAATCAGAAAACACAAACCAAACACATTCCTCATGAATGTGATTCCCCGGCAATAACACTCCTTTCTCTACCATATTCTTAAAAAAAATTATTATCCAACTTGTGAAAGATCGTCGATAGAAGGACCACCAATTTTCGATCCTTTGATTGGACAGCGATGACCCATATCTGTGTGCGTTAGCGTCTTGTGTTAAGTAACACTGCATATCAGCCATAACACCGTTTTCGGTACCACAATCTGTTCGAACTAAAAGTGGACAAAACCCCAACTCTTTTACTTTTTCTAAGAACAAGTGAGCAGGTACTAGTGGGTTGTTATTGCTTCTGGAAACTTTCAACCATAAAACTTTTCGCGAGAAACCATCAATACAACCGTGAATGGGTAGACCATATGGTTTCAGTTTATCATACCCATCCACATGCCAGCAATTGTTAGGACCGGGTGATGTGTATTCTCTACGGCGTAGACGGCGCGATCTTCTTTGTTCAGTACCATCCGGATCTAACTCTCTTAGCAGTTGCATCACGCTGTCACGTGTAGCCATTATGCCATATGAACATCGAAGTGAATGCCAAAGCCCTCGGTATCCTTTCACTGCAGCTGGACCTTGTAGTTCTTGTTCAATTATACTACGTAAAACTGCCTCGTTAACATTACTACGTCTCCTTTTCAACCCAAGACTTCGTAATCGTCGTTTCAGGGTTCTCGTTGACATTAATGTGCTATGATATATTTTTAAAAACAGAACGATTGCATTGTATGGGAAATGCTTCTCAAAGTAATAAACTATCAATTCTCGCTCATCTGCTGTAGCTGGAGGACTGTCTGAGGTAGTACATAAGTCTTTTCGTGATCCACATTGAGTACAAAATAATAAATCGTCAGATAACTGCCTACCACACTGCGTACAGAATGACATACTTGTGTAAACAATGGAGAAGAAACCGATCAGTGCCATGCTCTTATCATTTAATTTTACTTATAAATATTTTTATTCCATTTTTTTTTTGTACTTGTTTTTTCTTTTCTTGATTGGTGAATTTTTTTTTTCGATTTCGATTTTATTTTCTCGATCGGAATTTTTTTTATTGTTTATAAAGAAATTTAGTTTTCAATTCAAATTTTCTTTTTGAATTCGAATTCTATTTTTGAGATTTGAATTTTCTTTTCTCGATCCAAATTCTTTTTTCTCCCTTTAGACTTTCTTTTCGGTGTCCCCTCTCGGCTTCCGTAATCATGTCCCTTTATATTCAAATATTCAAATATGCGTAATAATAACATAATTGAATAGGTTATTCTTGATCTTCCGAACCAGTGTTTTTTCTATTAACTATGATTGAGACTAGAAGGACTAGACCACTGGCCATCTGCCTGGGATCGTGAGACACGTGATTTACTTGTAGGACCATATAATTAGGCTGCAAAATGACATATTACAGCCTTGGGATGCCTGTATACGGTCTTGTCGCTGTCCTAAGATCCTGTCGATAAAGAAAACGGCATGAGACGTTGGAGACGGGAAGGAATACACGAATGACCACGAGCCTGATATTGTGGAGGCACGTGGTTTAGGTGTAGGGACCTTATTAGGTTGTAAATTGCGATATTGCACCCTTTGGAAGCCTGTATACGCTGTTGGCGGTTTGTAAAATCCCGGCGCTAAGGGAAACCACTTGTTACGTCGCTGTCCATTAAGACTGGATGGACTAGACTGATGTCCACGTACCTGGGCTCGTGATTTACTTGTGAGCCGACTGTGCGGCATAAGGTCATATCGCAGTCTTTGGAGGAGCGTACACGCTCTTGTCGGTGTTCTAAGATCTTGTCGCTAAGAAAAACGACTTGGCGCGTCGCAGTTCATTGAGGATGGAAGGACTGGGACGGTGACTACTTGTCTAAGCGTGTGGAAGCACGTGATATAGGTGTTGATTTACGCAAAAGGCCATATTAGAGCGTTTGGAGGCCTCTACACGTAGTTGGCGGCGATCTAAGGGTCTGATCGCAAGAAAAATGACTTGGTACGTCGCAGTTCATTCAGACTGGGAAGACCAGAGTGATTATCACCTGTGTCGGCTCGTGGAAGTACGTGATTGATGTGTAGGGCCCCTATTACAAACCTGTCCACGTAGTTGGCGGTGATCTAACACTCTGGCGCTAAGGAAAAAACGGCTCGGGACGTCGCAGTTCATTGTGACTGTAAGGAGTAGGCCAATGGCTACCTGCTCGGCCCCGTGGATATATAGGATTTACGTGTAGGGGCCTAATTATGCTGCAAAAGGTCATATTACAGCCTTTAGAGGCCTGTACACGCTGTTGGCGGTGTTCTAAGGGCCTGGCACTAAGGAGAATGACTTGGGACTTTGCAGCCTATTAAGACTGGAAGGACTAGACGAAGACCCCTGACTGTGTTCGTGGAAGGACGTGGTTTATTAACAGTGCCGTTATTCTGCTGCGAGAGGCAACATTACAACCTTTGGAGGCCTATGCACGTAGGTCATCTTACAGCTTTTGTAGTCCTGTTCACGTAGCTTGTGTTCAAGGGCCTCATCCTAAGGAAAACGAATTGCCGCATCGCAGTCCATCTAGATGCTTGGGCTCTTGGAACTACGTTATTTACGTGTAGAGCGCTTACTAGGCTGCAAAAGGCCATATCACACCCTTCGGAGACCTGTGCGCGTAGGCGGTGCCTGGCGCTAAGGAAAACGACTGTCTGTCTGTGTTCAGGAACTCTTTTTTCATCTTTCATGATGCACAATTTTTCCTCGGTGGCCTTTTTTTAAAATTGATAACAACACACCCCCTCGCGAGCAAAAAGAAGTCGTAATTTACGGATAAGATCGTTATAATTTTGTTGTTAAAGGTTTGCATCCATCAATTGTTTGAAGGTCTAAACAAAAACATGAATAACATTAAAGGGTAAGAAAGAGCAAGGGTAAGGGTAAGAAATACCTAGACAATACATGACAGACATTGCCGCAGTGCTATGACCTAATTAAGAACACTTACTTTGCCCATTCAACATTGAGAATTAGATGATCGTAGCCGTAACCTTGAAGTGACTTGATAGCACGAGACGCATCCTCTCGCTTTACATAACTGACAAAGGCAAATCCCTAAATAAAAAAGAGCTACGTTAAACGTAAAAATCAAACACATTTTTTATAAGCAACATTGTTTACTAAAGTAGTACAACGTTGTTCTAGAATAGCGATTTTTATCTATCCTATTTACGGAATTTCAGTATAAATTAAAGGTTACCCAAATATTTGTAGTATTAACATTTGGTAATACGAGATACCACGTATCTGCCAGACACAGCGTTTATAAGTGGTTGGTTTTATTTATAGGTATTAAACTAGCTAGGTAAACTAGCTTTAAATATCATATGAGCACCCAGCTGACTTTATTCCAAACAAACGTGAAATTTCATGCTTTTATCGTAAATAGTTATGTTGCTGGCATGCCTTAAAGGATTCGATTTGCGAAATATATTAACTCTTGCAAAAAATAAAACTTGAAATTGATAGATTTGCTAAAATAAAAGTTTGTTGAAACTCGCACAAATTTAGGAAGACTGACCTGTAATCAAATTATTTTTTTTTGATTAATTTATTTATAGTTGACAAGTTTACAAGAAAATGTAGCTCTAAGGCTAATTAAAGTCAACTTTAAAAACATTAAATAAATAAATAACTAAATATAAAAAATCTATAAAGAATACCGTATATACAATTTTTTAAAATATTTTAAATAATATGTCAAAGGATAGACTATGTAGTGGTGGTTCCAGGAACTCAGTCAAACCTCCCACGCAGAGGTTCGAGAGAAAATAATATGCAACCTGATAACAAGGCTAGAATATCGTTATATGATAGCACCCCACCTAAACCGACGCACCGCAAGACATGTTTAACTGAGTTCCCGTTCCACAACTGACAAAGGAAGACAACGGGGAAACTAAAGAAAACATAATTCAGGTATAAAAGTTTTGCATATTCTGTAAGGACAATGGTTTGGAATCCAGTTTCTCATTTTGCTTCTAAACTCAATTAAAGTACCAGCGTTCCGATACTCGTTAGGTAAAGAGTTCCAAAGCTTTAACCCAACATTAGACAGTGTTTCGATCCCATATCTCACTGAAAATATTTTGTTACTCTTGAGTTTGTCCTTCCTCAAATTATACACTGGTTCAGTAAACATAAAAAGTTCATTCATCATTTCTGGACCTGTTTTTGTTTTAGCTTTATACAGCTCAGTAACAAGGATGCGTAAGTTCGTTTGGTGAATTGTAACGCTCCCATTTTTCGATAAAAGCTCTTCAAATAAAGATTGATAGTCTTGATAGATAATTCTTAGTGCTCTTTCATGTATATGGTTTATCCTATTGTTTAATTTACGACTGTGAAACATCCATACTAACGGACAGTACGAAAAATGACTAGTGACAAAAGCATTAATAATCAACTTTCGCTGGTCTAATGTCATTAAGGAAGATAACCTTGCAAGCGCACTAACTTTCTGGCCTGCCTTGTTACAGAGCTGATTAACATGTTCCTCGAAAGAAAGTTTGTTGTCTATAGTTATGCCAAGCAGTTTTTCAGTTTGAGAATTGTTTAGAAATTCATCACAAACTTTTAATCGTACATCAGTTTTGTTAGTAAAAAATGTGATTTTTCTTGGTTGGCTTTCATACCGTTATTTTCAAACCAAGTAAATATTATAATTGCTGCATATTCAATTTTTTCAATAACTTCGTTGATATTCTTTCCTATTGAAAATGGGGTTGTATCATCAGCATAGTTGACAATGTCCATATTTGGGATCGCATAAAAATATATTGAAAAGCAAAGGATCTAAAATTGATCTTTGCGGTACGCCGTATTTTATTTTTGTCCATGTACTATAATTGTTATTTATACGTACTCGCTATTTCCTGTCAATTAGGTACGATTTTATAAACAGCAAGAGTTCATATCAAAGCCATATGCATGTAGTTTTGCTAGTAAGACCTCGTGTGGTATGCAGTCAAATGCCTTAGGCAAATCAGTTAAAAGCGCTCCAAATGTGCCACCTTTGTCAAGACTGTTTTTCCATTTTTCAATCATATTTATGAGGCATTGTTGTGAACTGTGCCCATTGCGAAAACCAAATTGAAGTTTCGAAAATAATGGCTCGAAGAAGGTGTATATTTGGTCATACATGCATCTTTCATAGATTTTGGAGATGTTCGATAGGATGCTTACAGGTCTATAGTTGCCTTTTCAGTGCGCAGTCCTTTCTTGTGTGTAGGAGTAATATCGGCGTTTTTCAAAGATGTTGGAAATTCAGAACTTTTTAACGATTGAGTAAAATTTTCAGTAATGAATTGGCTAAAAATATCACTGTTTTCCTTGATGATGTTAGTAGGAATGTCATCTTGCTGCTGCGCCTTTTTTGGATCAAGTTTTCGAATGTATTTTTCAACATCTTCAAATGCAATTTGTTTAAAAGAAAATTTTGTGCTGCTTTTTGCGTTTTTTCTTATCTTTTCTGCACTAGGATGAGATTTATATTTATATATTATCGAATTTATTTGATCTTTGGGTCTGTTTTCATTACCTGAAGGTTGTATATTTGATGACTTTATGCCTAAATTTTCAACAACACTGCCAAAATAATTGTTGAATATTTCAGTTAGGGTTATTTCAGTAATATTTTAATATTTATTTCTTTATCATCAGATATTGTAGTCCTATTTTCAACTAAGGTAATATTTTCACTTGTAACTGTCTTGTTGGAGAAACATGGTTTTACTGTTTTTCAGAATAACCTATTGTCAGTTATATTTTGAACATTAAGGTTGTTGAAAAATTTGTCTTTACTTTTTCTTATTAGTGAAACACAAAAATTCCTTTATTGTATGCTAATTTACTCTCTGGAGTTTTATCCTTCCTATGCTTATTTAAAAGTCTTGATCTATTCATAACTGCCTTGTTTATTTCTTTACTCATAAAAGGTGCCTGGTTATGACGTACATACCTTTTCTTTCGAGGAGCATGATTATCTAAGGTCCTTAAAAAATTGTTTTTGAAATTTTCAAAATTTTTAAAATCATCGAGATTGTTGTCATCATTTAGAGCATCCATTATATCATGGCGGAAATTTACATTATTAAAATTCCGATATGCTCTATAATTTATAATTTTTGGTTTTCGTTTAGCAAAGTTGGCCTTTAAAACAAGGCTCACCTTAAACCTAATCTTCTTTTCTTGAAATCTGTTTAATGAATTTAAAAATGATGAAGAAGACGAAGCACTTTCGTTGTTGTTGTCCATTTCGAAAGAAAGATAGACAGCATGCAGAAACAAGATTTATCAAATTCGCGCATGTGTATAGTACAATTGACGCATGCGTAGATACAACAATACAGCCAAACCGGTCCGCAGTCCTGTTTACATGAGCTTTTCAAACCGGTTTGAAATCTCGAACCTACTTTTCACTCCGTAATTAGTTTCAAACCGGTTTGACTTTGAGTACTGATGCAAACACTATTACAGACTTGACCGTCAACCGTATCGAAAATCGCAGCTGTAGTGAAATCACTACGGGCTCCATGTAAACGCTGCCTTAAGCTTGGTTTCCAATAAAATCCATAATTGTTGTGCAACTGTTGGAGAGATAGAAAAAATTCTATATCTACAACATTTGTTGTGCAACATCTCTTGTTTCGTTCTTGTTGTATAACATGTGTTTCCAAAAAACTTGTGCTGGTGACTGTTGTGCAACAATATTTAAGTTATTGAAAACCAAGCTTTATGAGCAAAAAAGTTTGCTGGTAACAAAACCTGACGTAAGAGCTTACGTTGCACATAAGATGTAACGTAAGTGAATTATATTGCAATGTGTTCCGAACATGGCGGACGTTTTCTTTTAACGGAAAAATGGTGAAATAAATTTTAACAGTATTTGGTAATTATTGATGCAAGATAGTTGCGTTTAATGCGATTAATTATTGACTTACATGCTGCGAGATGGATATTTCAAGAGAAGACATTATAAAAAACAACGCAGATGGGGATAAACGAGAAAACACTGAATGTGCTTTTAGTCATGTACAATACGTATAGAGAAATGAATCAACATATGTGACAGTGTATAAAGAAGGTGGATAGAATTGGGGAAGAGTCGTCTAGTCAACCCGTTACAAGGGTAGAGATGCAAACGGCAGAAGAACGAGTGAAGAAATTTAATTTCTTCACTCGTTCTTCAAGGATTATATTCGCCCGTCATGATCGGAGGTCCGATCGGGGTGAAACATTCTGTCTGGAATGAACAAACGGATGTGCAATGATAAAAAATCATCAATATGAAGAGGCTCCTTTTGTAAATAGACCTTAAAGGCGAAAAAGTCCACTTCGGTCGCATAGCACGACGTACTCGACGCACGGCGCTCATGGCGTGTGTGCGCGCTTCATTGTACAAAGTCCACTAAGTATTAAATGTGCGCGGAAAAAGACTAAATGTCAACAAATATGGCGGCATGGGATAGAAGAAGAATTTTGAAAAGAAGGCTGTTACTTTTGATTATCTTACGAAGAAGATTTAGGCAAAGGGAAGATGAATTGCGAAGACAACGCGGACGTAAAAGGTTCTGGGTACGACGGATTTTTCTCGAGAGAAAACAAAAAAGAGATTATCACGCATTAGTGAAAGAAATCATGCTTTTCGATCATCAATACTTTTTCAAAATGTTTCGAATGCTTCCAAGCAAGTTCGAAGAACTACTTGCATTGGTTGGGCCGAAATTAAAACGTGATAGCACTCGTCGTGAAGCTATAAAACCAGAGGAACGTCTTTGTGTGACTTTGAAATACCTTGCTTCTGGAGATTCTTTCATATCAATTGGTAGCAGTTATCGCATGAGTAGTGTGACTGTTGGTCGTATTGTTACACTTGTAAGGTTCTATGGGACACATTAAAAGACGTATTTTTAAAGAGTCCTCAAACATCCGAGGAATGGAAACAAATTGCTACAGATTATGATAATAAATGGAATTTTCCTAATTGTTTGGGAGCCATTGATGGAAAACACGTCGCAATTCAATGTCCTCCTAGAGGTGGTTCTTGGTATTTCTGTTTTGTTGTGCTTCTACAGCAAATGGTTCACTAGGCACTGGTGCTCTTGTCATACTACGAATTATTCCACTACTGCTACCTCTGGCTCTGCTGCTGGTGATGGAGGAGGAGGCGCCAGCACTTCTTGTTGGTTGAAATAACACTCTTAGTGGAACATATTCTTGGCTCAATTCAGTATATCTTGGAACAAGAAACCTCACTTGGTTAGCATTACGTCTTAAGTTTGCCACATATTGCATATTTCTTTCCACTCCCCTGTTTTCTCTAGCATTCATAAGCTTCAGTGTCAAATTGTGATTCTTCTTGTTCATCGCATGCGTCTTGTTCCGCCATGTTGTTTGGAGGAAGAATGGTTTTCAAGCAATTTGATTGGTGGAAATGCTTAAGTTACGTCATAATTTATCAGCGCTCTCGAGCGGACATTCAAAATATCAAAATCGTTTTGATATCCAAAGCGGGCGGAACGACCAAAAGCGCTCATGAAATGTTGCGCAATAATGTGCGCTTTGAGCCGTGCGTCGTGCTGTGCGACCGAAGTCGACTTTCGCCTTTAGGCAGTTAAGAACATAATAAGAACAATTTCAGCAAAACATAAACGCATCTCGTTTCAGCTAAAATTTAGACAGAATGTCTTATTAAAATCTACATTTACGAAAAACTTCTAAATTTATATTTAACAATCGTCTTTTTATTATAATTCGCTTTGTTAATTTCTATTGAAACGGGGGAATAAAATAGTAGACAAAGAAGAAACTAGAAAGGGGACCCGTTGTCGAAACGTCGGGTTAAGCTACAAGTAACTGTGCGACCTGGTGTTAAATGCCACGTTGAGTGCTTAATAAAGCACTTAATAAAACCGTTAACTATGCCATACATCTGGGTGGAGCGCTTTAGTACAGGTATACGGTATGTCGTAAACCGAGTGAAGCGCACACACCCCATTACACTGGTTTGGATATAACATACTTTTTTAAAAATAACTTTGTCCCACATTTACCTGAACTAAAAATACACAGTTTACAAACAGTTGTTATCCCGTCATAGCAAAAATAATTGGTCAATATTATTTTATTTTACGGAATAAGTTTCTGCGAAAGTTAAAAAAATAATAGTGACGATAGGCTGAGCTGTTAGTACAGGTACACCGTGTTGCACATCCGTACAGACGTAATACACTTTTCAAAAAAACTTTATCGCAACTTCAGTTAAAATAAAAACACAGGAAAAAATCCGTCGCTAACACCAGGCTAAGCGCTTAGTACAGGTGAACTGTGTTGCACATGAGTATAGCTAGGCGTAATACCATTTTCCATAAAAACTTTATCACAACTTTCGTACAAAAAGAAATATATACAGCCCATTGTTACCCTGTCCAGCTAAAAATACTCTTTTTAACTCCTTTTGTAAGGAGTTAAAAAAATTACTCAATTTTATTTTGGGGAATAAGTTTTCATAACAGTAATAAAAGGCGTAGCTCTACACCTAACTACATTTAGCATAAGAATTATTAAGAATTTTGTTGTCGCCAAACTGTATTTGGCTACTTTCACTTTTTAGTCACAGGTAGGTAAGCCACAAGGGAAACCGTATGTCGTTATCCTGTCCAGTCCAAAATTACTCAGCAAGTTATTTTGCAACTTAAGTTTTCATAACAGTTATAAAATTTGTAGCTATCTAACTGCCTTTAGTATAAGAATTAATAAGTATTTTGTTGTATGAGCCAAACTGTATTTGGCTACTTTCATTTTCTAGTCAGAGGTAGCTAAAGAGCTAGCTAGATAACCACAACTCCAAATACAAATAAATAATATACCAAACTGAATAATAACTTTAAAAGAATAAAAATAAATAAGGCTAGCCAGCTAGCTGACTGGCTTTGATGTCTTTCTTAATCTACATTTGCAGCCAAAATCTTAAAACTCGTTTGTTTAAGATTTATATAAGGCTAGAAAACGTGTTAATATATTCATCTCAACATGTAAAAACATACAGAAAAAATATTCCTATAGATACAAAGTATTTAAAAGAAAAAAAGGTCAAAAGAAGACCTACAAACCTGACACCATCACTTCCAAACTAAAATGGCCTTCGCAGCATGTTTCCGTTTTGTACGTGATTCTGAAATTAAGCTACGTCCAACCGAAAAACACAGGTCCGTAAAAAATCGGGTTCTGCGCTATTTTTGCGAAAAAAGCTGCGCGCGATCATTTTGAACACACAGAATACGGCTATTATTAAAGAGATATAAATATAATATAATACTTTACTTTCAATTTGTATTATGTTCCAGCACGACTTTTCATCATCAGCAGAAAAGAAATCAGTTCTAAGGAGGGTATAACACAAGGTGATCCTACTAAAATGCCTACTTATACGCTTGGGCTTGTACCTGTGATGAATTTATTATCAAATATTGAGAATATTGCAAAAATAGTTGCTTTTGCTGACGATCTGACAGGTGCTGTGTCCCTGAAGCAGCTGCATTATTGGCGGATGAAATTATTGGAAATTATTTAACTCTGACTTAGCATTAAACGATTGAATGATCCAGACTTAAATTATTTTAAAAATCTAAAAATTGAAAGTAATCATTTTTTTCCAATTGAAGTAAAAACAATCCAATCCATTGGGGACATTCAATTTTTCTTTAAAATAAAAACAAATTCAACAAGATTCAATACGAAAAACAAATTTCAACTCGATTTTTATTTTTCGTTATCAAAACTAAAAAAGGAAAAAGAACTCGCAGATGTTTTTTTCTCTCAATGCCAAGGATTACTTTGGGTTATTTGGAGCTAAAAATCCTAAAATTCTATATCATTTTTCAATCTTTTTATTTTTGTTTTAAATTGAAATTTAAAAATTAAATCCAAATTTGATTTTCGTTTTAAATTAAAAATTGAAAATTAAATTAAATTTTTAATTTTCGTTCTATATTAAAAGTTGATAATTAGATCAAATTCTTTATTTTCAATTGAAATCAAAAGTTAACTTGCATCTGAAAGGAAAAAAATCGTAAATAGTGCTTCACCTATATAGTTTTCCTTAAACTAGTGGACAACGATATACGCAACAAATGATACATCTTCTTATAGTGGAGAAGGGTCACCCTGAACTGTGGGCCTATTTCTAAACTGTATCCAAGCTTTGCAAACATCGCATTTAACACTGAATTTATAAACTGTGCGAGAAAATTTTCCAACATTTCGAGAATTACTAAAACAAGCTACAGATTTATATCTCATTGATCAGAACTTTTTGGGAAAGATGCCTAGAACCAACAGGTTTGCCAGTGAGTGTCATTAGTAATCGTGATGCTTTCACAAGACGTGACTATTATGAAGATTATCTTTCTTTGCAAGGAATGAAAATAAATTTGCCAAAAATATAAAATATTGGGCTCGAAACGTCGCATTGCTTAGTTTGAGTCGCGGGACGAAGGCATATCTGGTGAAATGATTGGCAACTTACTAGTCAATATTTTGATCATATATGAATATCGAAATAATGCCGTGACCATTATAGTGATTTAAAGAGCGCCACAGTGGAGACGTAAAGATATTAAATTAAAGCATTACGAGGTCACTTGACCAAAATTATTGAAATAGTTGATCATATGGACTGTAAAACAGTATTGGGTTTACCATCAGTGCGGTATTAGTGCATCTTCACCTGTTGTTTCGGGAAACAGCTTTCGCTAACGCGTGTCCAACTCTATTATGACTAACTCATATATTGTCTCTATTAGCAGTATAGCCAGTTATCATTTTATCTGCCATACGTTAGACCAACCTTGAAAGAAATTTGGTGAATGTCAGGTTTAACAAAATAGAGTTTGTTTAAAAAAGATGCTGTATTATCCGAAGAAATGATTTTTAGGAGTGTTAATATGCTGAAATAAAAAGTTTTGTAAAAGTAAAATATTAATTGCTTAAAGGGAACCCGAAGTATAAACTGGTGTTGGACTTATATTATAGAGCATAAAAAGTTAGTTAAGGCGGTTCCCCTAGAAAAAAACTATATCGCAGAGGATTGTCTTTTCTGAAGATACTTGATGAGGATATCATAGTATGTGACGGTACGACAAAATCAAGTCAAAAATTTCATTGATTGGTTGCCATGGTTACCCGTTGCTAGGAGAAGTATAGGCAAAATATGACATTTTGCTGCTCTACGCCTAACCAAATAACTGAATAACATGCGTTATTTGAAGCGCCTTTTTGGCCGCTTTTGTTCCTCAAGGGTCACGTGTATGGATTGAGCGAGGCGTATTTTCGCAAGGCTGACTCGTCTTCCAGAGAACTGATGCGGTATTTTTTGGACGACAGAAAAGCTAAAACAGGGCGAAACAGGCAATATCTCGACAAAATAACTGAAAGACAAAACTTCGATTTGAAAATCGGTTTCGTTTAAACACTAGGTGGTACTAATGCCTGCATCCACAGAAGAAATTGTAAAGCGTGGGTGCTTCGATCTTGAGAATTCTTGTTTCGCGTGGATTTCGAACTTAAACGGCAAAAAACTTGTTTAAAGATTATTTTATGGACATTCTTGACTTGTGGATCGACAAAAGGTGTACGCCAGCATTATTTCGACCTGAAAAGCACCAAATACCTAAGATCTAAGTATGACGAGTAAACTCTGACGAGTTAACTTCGGAGGGTGCGTCGTGAAGACAGCTTTCTGAATGCTTGTGGAACACCACATTTAATATTCAGAACTGTCATATATTGTCTTAGGAGGCCCTAAAGTATCATCTAGCTATTGCAAGGAATTAAACATCGACGGAGGGGCAAGAAAGCTGTCTAAAAATGCGAAAATGGTTGCTATGGGCGTTGCTATGCACTTATATTTGCGGTTGGTTGGAAAAAGTGGCAGAATGCGCAATAAAAAACTAAATTTGTCATAAGCACTACTTGCCACGGTATTCTAAGATGAATTTGCTATCAGAAAACAGCTAAATGACAATTCTTGAAATTTAGAAATTTTTTCTAGGGGAACCACCTTAAAAAATTTTTCAAATTTTTTAAAAAGTTCTTTTCGTTCTCAAGATATTCACATTTAAAGAATTTCAGATTTAATTATGCTGCATAAATTATGATGTCATATTTAAGCAATAGCAAATTTTGACATTTCCCGTTATCAGTAATTTTAGACCTGTTAATGGGATGTGCATTCAACTTTATCAATGCATAGATATTTAAAAAGGTGATTTCCTGACCTACAACATGACAATGTCTACTACCCCGGGTGCTTCGTCACGTGCCTACAATCTACACAAAATGCAAATGCTACAATCGTCCACAAAAATATGGCCCCTCACTCCCCCACCGTGTCATCCAATGTTGAAAGTGCCCTTTAGGGCTGAGCAGTCTAAACAGTTACACGTGACCTCATCAACCTCATTGATCATGAGTGGCAACAGCTGTAGAATATATATAGCTATAGCTAGCTATGTTCTTTTGCTGATTTTGCTAAACTTTTTGGTTCTTGGATTTCGGTCTAAAACTGCCAGAGCCAACATATTTTGTGGACGATTATAGCTATGTGATGGGAAATTTCTAATCAGAGCAGAATTATCTCACTCACTGTGTAGTATGTGTAGCAGCTAGCTAGCTCGAAAATCTATCTCAAAGAAATATCTTATCCTAGCTAGCTAGCTTTATGTTTGAGGCTAAGGACGGGGTTCGTAACATTTAAAAAATAGTGATATACTTGCTACATACTCACCTTTATTTCTTGAAAAATTTCATTCCGTTTCTAGCTACGCTTGGCACATCTTTAAGAAGCAATGAAAACACTCAATTGGGGTGTTTATAAAAACACGTAGTCTCGCTTACTAAAAACTGTACCAGTGAATGAACATAGTAAATCGCTGGGAAAGAATGATCATGGATGTATAGTAGGGAAGAGGCGCAGAAATGCTATATACTCTTCGCCGTAGTTACTTCTATTTTATATTTGCCTTATTTAATGTGGAAATGGGCTTCGCTTTGCTCCGCAAAAAAGTCGCACCATAAAAATGTCATATGTAAAAGAAAAAGTAAAAAAATCTCAGGAAAAATGGTTTAAAGCAAATAAACTCTCACTCAATATAAGTAAAACTAAATATGTATTATTCTATAACTGTGACAAAACTGATGATATTCCACTCAAGCTACCTTTTCTGAAAATAAATAACGTAAGAGAGAAAAAATTAGAAAATTCCTTGGCGTAATTTTAGATGAATCATTACCATGGAATAAACACACATGTACTCTTGAAAATAAAATCTCTAAAAACTTAGGAATATTATCTAAGGCCAAACGATACTTAAATTTCCATTCCTTAAAAAACCCTTATTCTTCTTTTATACACAGTTACTTATCATATTGTAACATAGGTTGGGTAAAAATGTAAATAAATTTTTAAAAAATTGTATAATAAACAAAAGCATGCTTGTCGCATAATTTTTGGTTAGACAGGGCTTCGAACGTCTATCAATTAAATATATATCAAGTTTTACTTTTTTATGTATAAGATGAAACAAAACGTAACGCCAAAATTGTTTACTACCCAATTTAGTTCAATACAACAACAAAAAAAAAATCAACAACAATCTACAACGTTTCGGGTGTCATACACCCATTTTCAAGTATCACAAAATTTTATGATGTTCAGTCTATATATACACTGGTTTCAATAGTTACAATTAACTAAGGGATATATACATGGAATGATATAAGAGATATGCTATTTGAAGAGATATAATGGTGCTGAGGTGATGTTATTATTCAACCCGGGACTATCTCGTAAAAAAAATAAGCTTTCTTTAATCTCAAGTGCGAAACGGCTATCCCATGAGCCAAAACCTTGATTTTTTTTTACTGATGGTATGTGTTTACAATGCTTTAAGTAATGTTTTATTGCCGAATGGTGTGATGATGTCGATGGCTTACCTATTAAAGGAGTCACACCAATGTGCTCGCGTATCCGAATCCTTAAGTGTATCGATATTTCATCTCGTGATAGCAGAGGAAAATATTCGCCAAGGTAGGTCAAAGGAGTGACCCCATGGCTACGCCATCAGTTTTTCTTTAACAAAGAAAGAAATAAAAGACGAAAAAAATAAAAAAATAAAAATTACGCAATAAAAATTATAGCTATTTTCTCCACATTTCTAACAAGACGAGCAGGTAATTCGACGAAATCAATATAGAAAGGATTGCGGAGCAGGAGGCAGGAGGCAGGGTCCCCTAGGTTCGCAAGCTATTGTACTGGAATTTAACTTGTCTTCTTCACCCCTTAAACCTTGCGATAAATTTACAACACTCTGAGAAGATAACGATGTGAGTGAATCTGTTGAAATACGGTGTGACGTCTCAAATCAACATAATATATACAAACCAAATCGGCTTTTGTTCAATAATGGCGGCGACCGTTAATGTAATTACGCTTTTGCAGGACCAAATTTGGACATAAAAAATAATGTTTATAAAAAAAACATATGTAATTTTTTTCGTTAGTTCTCCTGAAGGAAATTATTTTTCGGAGAAATTTTTTGAAAATAAAATCTAACTTTCGCCAGAACTCATTTTCGCCAAGTTTGCAAGTTCTAAAATTCGCGAAATTCGCAAAAAAAGAATTTCACGACAGTTGTTTCTCAATTCATACTCAATTCAAGCTTCTTTATTTAAATAAAGACTGCTGAAATCTCACCTCCCACTATGAAATGAGTTGATTTCACACGAAAGAGCTCTAAAAGTTGTCTAGGAATTTGTATATCTTTTTTAATAATCTTGATCGGTTCTTAAGACTGGACTTCAAAGTTCCACTAATTATGCATGAAATCATCAAGAGGCTGTGAGTGCGGTGTTGCATTTAGCAGTTTTACCAAGGTATATACGGTAATGTCTTCAGCCATTCAATTCGGCGTTTTAAACATTGTACATGAATTTTTATGATCAGTAATTGATAACAGCAATTATTTCGCGGGAATTAATTTTTGCGAAATGGACAATAACCCGCGAAATTTGCGAAAATTAATTCCCTTGGGTAGATAATAATATTTCTAAAATACGAAAGAAACTTTTATTTACATCACATTCAGCATATTTTCTTCCTTTGAAATATCTTGATTGATTGAAAGATTGTGTTACCATTTGATATTTCGAATCAAATTAACATATACGTTGTATTTTGGATATATATGAAAAATGTGAGTGTACTTGTTCTACAAGCGATAATTTCTGTTTTTCATTTTGCTCACTTATTCATTGTTGTTTGCTTACATCTGCACCAGTTTCATCATCAACAAAATACGCCATACATCAACAAAAACATTGTCAGCCATAATTTAAAGCCATAATTCTTACATTACTTTGCATTGTAATAATAACGTTTGAGTATATCATAAATTTGGCATGTATGAACTGTGTAGTTTTTTTTTGAAATTTTGTAAACATCGGAGCATCTCGAGATTTTAAGGTCAAAAGGTACCCAAAATCGTAGACCTATACACAGAGCAATATGGTTTGGTGCATTTATTCAAAAAAATCATAATATTCACACGTGGCTAAAAATCTTAAAATCAATATATATAAAAACCCTCCACCCTTTCTGTAACCTTTGTTGTGGAATGTCCTCAGAATCTTGTGAAATCAATTATATTATTCGCAAATTGTCGATAATCTTTTTAGTCGTACTGCTGATGGCATTTACTCACATTTCATTTAGACCACAGACAAATATCATATCGAGGAGCCAGCCATAGTTTTTTTATCCACTCCCGAATTTTAGTTTCGGATTGTCGATTGTTGTTGAAATCAATATATTTTAGTTCTGAGGTCTGACTCCATATGTTAAAAAATAGTGTGACATTGGATTTCAAGCTAAATATTGGACAAAAATCATTATTATGAATAAAATTGGATGATATTGGCAAATTGCCTAGATATTTGGACCAGTGGTCCAAAATATATTGGACTTTCGGTATCTCTTATTTGCCATCAGTGTGACAAATTTTGTAAACGTTTTATAAGTACGTAAGATTTATTCAAATAGATAATGAAGCAAGTTTGAATGCCTAGACCTCATCCTCTAAAATGATTTCATAGCTGATAAGAAGATAAAGAATTTACCTAAATACTGTATAATAGACATAAAGTAAATATAAAAGTAACAGAATGTTGATAAACAGTAACAGCGACATATTTTGACGTACTATAACCTTATAAAGCATAGTGTGTCCACGTTTGATTAGTTTAGAATATTTTGATATAAATTAAATTGTTCTTCGATTTTCAGCATTTTGTTTTCTTCTTTAATGATATAGAAGATAGGGAATATGAGTGCGCAAACGCCTTATGCATTATAGGGGAAAAGCTAACTTTCAGTAGACGTTAGTTGATTTTTCATTCTCGACAGTCCAGTACTCTTAAAATAAACAATAAAAATATATTAAGTCAATTTAAGTGACGATATGTAGTAGTTATCGCAGTGCCGAGAAAAATATCGGAAATATATTAGGCGAGTGAAATATACGAGAACTAAAAAACAAAAAAAATATGACGATATTTTTCGAGAACAAGTGCGATAACTAGTTTATCATATAAACCGAGCATATAAACCGAGCATAAATCACTGTAATTTGATATACTTGGCAGATGATTGTTAATTTTAATCACGGTTTATGAGGTTCAACAGCAAAATATTTTATTGCAAGATAATATATGTGATCATGTCTTTTAAATCATAATAATTTTTTTAATTTAAAACTAGTCGATAAGGCCCGTGGAAGAATCCACTCAGGCAGAATATTAGGTTGTTTTGCAGATTTGGCTAACGTCAGCAGTACATATACAAAAAAATTTGGCGAAATGTAGCTTATCTGTTGCCTGTAATGCGTACAGATTGAAACGTTGATAAAAATAATGTATAGGATCATGTGTTCACAAACGCATAAGGAGATACAAGTGTTTTAAATATTTGCTGACGTCAGTAAAGTCCTCTAAAGTACAAAAAAAATCTTTAGAAATTTACACTGTAAAATCCACTTAGGCAGGAGTACATTAGAAAAGAGAACCGTAACTTGTATTTTGATGACGTCTGCCAGGACCCGTCAATACACAATATTTTTTTCCTGAAATTGGTTGACACGTTGCTTCCAATGTGTGGAGCTTGAAACGCTAATCAAAATAATGCATAGAATCATGCACAAGACCAACAATAATAATAAAGTCAGAAATAACACATCACAAATATTTACATCTTATAAAGTTACATCTTATTAGGTTTGCTTACGTTGAAAACCTTTAATATTTTAATAAGAAGTGTCAAAAACATCAAATTTATATCTGGAAAATCATTTATTTGGTTACATACTATCCTGTTCCCCAAAAATATACACAAAATGTAAAAATTAACCGGTAAGAACACAAAATTTGTTTTCTTAGTATGATGATCTGTAGTGACCTTTACCAACTGTTTTATACGTAAATGTCAAAAAAGAATAAGGAGTAAATTTTGAATCAACAAAGATATTATTTTTGGAATATATACGCTCCGTCCTCACAAAAGTTTACACAAAATGTAAAACAGATCGGTTTTTGAGGAGTACATCCAAATCAACAAAAATCAGTTCATTTAGCATGTTCTATATTGCCATTGCCCATAAATCTTCCACAAAAAGGTTATGAAACACATCAATTTATAGAAAAATCAGGCATTTCATACAATATAAAAAACAAAAAGGTTTTGGTCAGAACAATTAGTAATTTTTTCATTATCACCAAACACCAATGTTATATTACTACAATTTTAAAATCCTTAACAAAAACGTGAAACCATACAGTTTAGTTTTCCCCAACAAAGGTTTATAATACCAAATATGAAAAAGCCATTAGCTTACACAACAGCCTTCAGTGGAGTCCAATTCCACAAAAATTTGTTCTTTCTGTATATATATTGCATGTGGTCTTTTCCCACAAAAGTTTACACAAAATTAAAAAAAAAAAAACACAAAAACACGAACAACCATACCATCCTCTCATAAATCAAAATAAATTCATAAACCCACGTAAATTGCCAATCAAATGTCTACAAACCCCAGTAAAAATAACCTGGCATTTTACATGTAGGCTGACAAAAGTTTAGGATGTCAGAAACAAAACAATAAAAAATAACTTAACACGCACGCTTTAAATTCCACTTGTCATATTGCATGTGGTCCCCTTGTAAAGTTTACAGGAAAGGTGAAAATAATTAAACTCTTATGGGCATTAAAATACATCTTACTATCCTGCAAAAGTTTAAGTCTTTGAAAGATTTTGTAGGTATAGCTAGAGCTAGCTTGTTCATCAAAATTCCTGCTCATAAAAGAAGAGAAGTTTGGAAACTAAGGTAGCTAGCTATAGATAATTAAAAAAAAGGAATAACAACAAAGTCATAGGTTTAGAGCTAGCCATGATGGGATGGTGGGGAGCTGGACTTGGAGGCTAACATTAGCTAGCTAACAGTAGCTAAGACACCCAGTTAAATATACTTAAACTGGGAACACTTAGCTAAAACTAAAGCTAGTTATTTATGCTTAGTAAAACACCTATAAAGAGAAACAAAAGTAATGTAAAATTAATAACATTACAGTTCAACAAACCAAAGTTTTCCGTTTGTTAGTCAGCTAACAGCTTTATGTAGCATTTTGAATTTTAGGACAATACATTAGTTACGCGCCAGGGCATCATTAATTATGCAACAAATTGTAAACAAATATGGCTACGTACGCGGTAAAAGATAAAACTTTAAGAATTTGAGGCTTTTAAGTGGCTTTTCCTGGAAAATGCGAGTCTGCTTGCTCCAGAGACATAAAAACTAAACGTCAAAAAATATCAAAGTTCTTACTATTTGTGATTTCAAATTCACTTCAAACTCTAGCCTTTATTTTCTACTTCTAACTTTACTTTACATCTGGCTCCACTTCTCACTTCTCACTTCATTTTTTTTCAAGATAAAGGGATCGTTCTTTGGTGCTTTTTTTAGTGGCCTTTATTTTTCTACTTCTAACTTTACTTCTAGCTCCACTTCTCACTTCCAACTTCACTTTTCTACTTCTTCACTTGGACTTTTTTCTTTTTAAATATGCTTTTTTGAACCACTTATTTTACTTTTTTCAAGATCGTTCTTTTGTGTTTTCTTTGGTGGCGAGAGGACACCATTTTTCGAAAGTCAGCCGTTAAATTTATTTCAGCAAATCAAATTGAGTCGTTTTCATCACGTGATGTAAACAAAGTAATCCCGCTAGCAAAATTGACATAATTTTTTCGGCTACTTCAAAGAAAGTTTCGGCGACATCAAAGGAAAATAAACACATCCACTATGACCGTCACATACACTCCGTATTATTATAAGAGATATGCGCAAGATGGTAATTATTTTAAAAGAAATAAGTTTGTTTATGTCACGCCTCAATGAAATTAAATGAAAATAAATTTTAGAGTAATATATTTATGTTAATTTAATACAAATTAGTTCAAGTAAGTTAAACAATACATATAACCTTACTAACCTAAATTCACAGTTAAATTAAAAATCTATACGGTGGAGAACACTGGCACTTCTCTTTAATGATTATGTCGAAACAAAAGAATAATTGAACTGTGAATATTTATGATTGATTGTTAGTTTGTTTCGTAAAAATAAGAGGAGAAAATTATGGAACAAATTTACCGACAAGTTCTGGTTTTTCGAGAAAACAATAACTTTACTCAGCGAGTTATTGACCAATCAGGACAAAAATATCAGCTTTTTGCACGCTATTTCAGTCAATTTCAGAGAAAAAATATCAGCTTTTTGCACTTTAGAATTAAAAAATAAGTAAAAATTGCGCTCGTTTCTCGGTAGAAAACAAAAATATAGCATATATTTTGTGTAGATTAGCCAATCACAGTGCGAGAAAAACTTTTAACCATATAATAAATTTCCAATAAAACATAATTGCTTCTTATGAAGTATGAAGTACATCATAAGAAAATAAGTCACAATAATATAAGTCACAATTTAGGTCCATTTAATTCAATCAGGTTTTAAGGCTTTTTGATGACGTAATCAACCTGTCTGTTCTGAAAAGGGTGAATTGACCAAGCTTTAGGAAATTGGTCCCATTGTGGCCCTAGATGGTGTCTAGTTATCAACGCAGGAGATGACATCAGTTATTCCACTCGGTTCCGAGTTAATCCTCCTCAAACTAACCTTACTTCACTCAATACAAAAACGCTTATCTTTAAAGGATTATATAGAAGAAGATGGTGACATTTTCCGTATTGCCCTTGTTTTACAAAAAATTAACGGACCTGAAATCTCGACGGTTTTCTTTTTTGATTTTGCGTTCTTCTTTTATTTCGCCTCATGAAAATCCACAATAAAATGTCCCGATATTATTAGACATATTTCATTAACGAAATAAATTAAAATAGTGTTAATTTCAGTTGTAATGGAAACATCCCCGCGGTAAATACTCAATGTGATTAACTGTGGAGTCGGAAATTAGAGCGAAAAAAATAATGCGATTTAACAGCAGATGGAAATCAAGCTTTACTGCCACTCATTTATTAAAAATAAATGAGTCGCAGTAAAGCTTGATTTCTCATGTTTTCAGTGTGTATAATTTATACACACTGAAAACATGAGAAAAGAACCTTCTGTACATCGTCGTTACATACGATCCGTGATAATTACTTATTTTTATTTTTATGCCAAGAAAACTTACACAATAAATTAGAGATTACTTTAGCTTTAACATTAACGAAGTGCTATTTTAAAAACCCAAAAACAAATTTAACAAATGACGTCAGTTATTTTGACCCGTTTCCAAGTTATTTAGCATTAAACTTATAAGAGAAAAAAACTAAGAAAGATTTCGAGATAAGGTCTTTCATAAGAGCCCAACTTGCTTTTTTTCGCAGGAGATAAGCTTTAAAAGAATAAGTTAGTAGAAAATTATAGGTAAAAAGTTGCTATTTTTATACAAACATTAACTTAATTTACATGGAAGTTTCTTGTAGTTTATTACAGCTGAAACTATGAAAAAATATCGTAACCGGGTCTTCGAAATTTTTTTTTACCCGGCAACTCAATTGGAAACAAAGAAGTTTTTTAAGACAGCCTTAAAGTACAATGCAATAGCATCGTTAATTTTAAAAATGGTATTGACGCCAGTCTAAATGCATTGACGTTGTGCCGTAACGTGTAGAAATTTAAAAAAATGAGACATATTTATTCGGATACTTCGAAAAAAAATGAAAACATCTACCTTGCCTGTTACAGACAGACACACAGTTAGCGTATTATTATAGACTAGCCGGGGGACCTGGCGTTAAAATGCTGGGTTAAGCCACAGGTAACTGTGGTACTTGAGGGTCAACAACCGGTGGAGCAATTAATAAGAACCGTAAACTGTGCCACATATTCAGGTAGAGCGCTTTAGTACAGGTATGCAGTATGTCGTAAATCGAGTGAGGCACACACAACATTATGGTGTTTCCCGTGTAATATACTTTTCAAAATATAACTATCCCTCAACTTAAGCTAAAATAAAAACACGGTTTACAACCTGTTGTTACCCCTCATAGCAAAAACAGTCGGTCAAATTTATTTTATTTTGCAAAATAACCTTTTGTGAAAGTTTAAAAATTAATCGTAACACCGGACTGAACACTCAGTACAGGTAAAACATTTTGCACATCCCTATAGGCGCCATACTCATTTCAAAAAACTTTATAGCAACTTCAGTTTAAATAAAAACACAGGAAATAGCTGGTCGTTAACATCAGGCTGAGCGCTTAGTACAGGTAAACCGTGTCGCACATGAGCATAGGCGTAAAACTTTATCGTAAGTTCGATTTAAAAAGAAATACAGAAAACAGCCCGTCGTTACCCTACCCAGTTAAAAAAATTACTCAGCAATTAGAAGCATCGCACAGCAAAAAAATAAAGCAATCAGTTAAGAAACTTCTTCTTGCCGAATTTCGGACTGATTCGGGGGATCGTACGCAAAGGAAAAAAAAGAGCTTTAGTTCCTGATTGGTCATTCATCTAAAAATCCGCTCCTGATTGTTCCTTTATTTTAGCGAAAACTTGTCCCTGTGCTAGCGGGGCCCTCAACGGGTGTCTCATCCTTGCACTAACAGGCTGGTATTTCGTGCGTAGTTAACACAACTCACTTTTGACGCACAAACAGACGGATGGAATACGGCTATTATTAAAGAGACTAGCTGAATACCCGTGGAGGAATCCACTTCTCATTAAATCTATGGAAAGGTACCAAAGTATATATAGCAATATACAGCAAAAATAAACACAGCAGTTTGAAATTTGCACTGTCAGAATCTGCATTATTCCATACCTTAGCCTCTGAAACAAAATGTTAAAAATATAAGCAGGGGCAGCGAAAAAATCCAACAAAAGTCCAACAAAATTGAACAACTGCAGTATGTCACATGTAAAAGCTAAATCTTCTAAAATTACTTGTTTTGATAATGCGAAAAGGAAAATGTTCACCAACAATATTAAAAAACTATTTCCAAAAAATTTCATTAGGTAGAATACAGTTTGCCAACCTCGTCCCCGGGGCATCTTGCACCTTTTTCTGACATCGGAACGGCAATACGAACATGGCGCTGGAGGAGGCTGGTCTGAAATGAAACCTGATTGTCGCAGTTGTATCTCATAAGTATTGTGTCACAAAAAACCTTTTGCGAGCCGGCGAGAATAGGAGAAGGCTGTTCATATTAAAATGTCGGAGAAAAAAATTCAATAAAAAGCATTAAATGTGAATTTTGCAGTTGTGATTTTTGTTTTGTCATCGATCCTGGCCTTAACGGCAGCAAAATCTTGCCATTGAACATAATGCTAATTCACAGGGTTGTAAAAGTATGGGTAAACAGATTTTGTAATGGCAAGATGTGCCAAATATGCCCAGCTGGACCCTTTGTGGAATGAAAAATATTAAGTGTCCGGTGGTGCATTATACACTTATTATTCGCTGCCAAAGTTTAGAAAAGGTAAGAAAAAAATTAGTGTAAATCATTTTTCAAAAAAGAAAAAAAAAAAAATTTCACGGGAATTAATTTTCATAAATTTCGTGAATAGTGAGTTTTCTAATACTTTTTGCAGGAACTGATTTTCGCGAAATTGATGAAAACTCACGCAATTATAAAAAATTAATTCCCTTATGGTAATATAAGATCGGAAAATAACAAAGAGGAATAATAATAATAATAATAATAATAATAATAATAATAATAATAATAATAATAATAATAATAATAATAATAATAATAATAATAATAATATATAGTCGCCATTAACCATGTGTTTAGGCACTAACCCTGAATAATAAAAAACATTATATCTAGCATATTATTTTTAATGTCCTTTGCGTTATGAGATTAGTGCTGGATTTTGTTGCGTTGCGTTGCGCACGCAAGCAAAGTTGCACAGCGGCGCAGGGCATATATATCTTTTTTTTTCCTGTAATGCTGCAAAATTGACAAAAAAAAATGTTGCACGAAATGCAACAGTTTTTCAGCACTGCATGTACCATGCAGAAATTTTCAAATGCTGCATCGTGGTGCATAAGCTGCAGGATTTTTTCTTGCTGTAAATTATAATTAACCAATTAAACGCGTAGAATTTCATAGAGAATGTAAGAATACATAATAGAAACGAATCAAAAGACACAAATGCATTACAATAATTTGAAACAACAGTAAGTTCGTGAAGAAAATGCTGCACACATTTTTCCATCAATATATTCATGAGCTACAACTCTGTTATCTCGCTTTTTTTATCCAACAAAATTACAAAAGATATTACATATTATGCTATATTCTATGAAATATTCACCTACACATCTGTTTTAAAAGGCATATAAAAAAGTCATATAATTCAAAAATATTGTTGCATGCAATGTGCTGCATAGGCGTCACAATGACAGTCTGTTTTATGCTTTAATATAAGAGAGAAATTATTGATTTTCATGTGCAATAAATTAATGGCTCAGCTAGGCAAACATTTTTTGGAACTGGGGGAACAATAATGCGTCCTATTATTTCTTTCCTTAGAATAAGGCACACCATTGCGTGCCGCATAGTTAGGTTGGCACTTTTCGGTAGACCTACCTACCTTTCAGCCTCATGTAAAACGTTCTCTGTAAGGCGTTAATGCCATATAGATAATTCGTTGTCCTCTATGTTCATTTGACATTGCCAAATGTATTTACTGAAATAAGTTTTAGTGTACAAAGATGTCACTGACTGCGTTATAGGCTTGACAACATGCTAGGTAATAAAAAATACATGTTGAGTTTTTGTATAAATTTTTCACTCTTTGCTATAGTCACCCTGTACAATTCATATTCTCAATTCTTGGACAATTATGGCCAAAATTAACGAAAAACCTGCCAAAATCCCCCTTTGCAAAATTCAAGCTTGTCTTAGTTTCCCCCAAAGACATTGCTTCGGTTAAGATAATAATTTCCACTCATAAATCCAAAACACTGAAAGTAGGGAAAAGGGTAATGCCAGTTCAAGCGACATCAGCAATTTGTGACTAAATATCTTATTTTTCATGGTGTTTTATTATATTTCTTCAATGATTGTAGAGTTCAATACCACTTACCTCAAAAATTTCATGCATAAATCTGTAAACATTTAACCACAAAAATGTTGCATTTAATGCATTAGTGATAGTAAATAACTGAAAGTTAACTATTTTGGAACCATATCCATCCTTACTATTTCACTTATCGCCCCTGCATCTGTACAATGGTTAAACTACAAATGTTTAACAACAACTTTAAAACAAAATGAGGCTTGCTTGCTCATGGAAATTAAGCAAGAAATAGGCAACAAGTCCCAAGAAGAAATTTGTAATACATTGTATACGTTCTTAATGAACATAGACAATTATCACAATTAAATAAATGTATTAGATAAATAATAAGGCTTCCTTGCCACCTAACACAAATAATTACCTCATTTTGCTATTACTGCGATGCACAAAAAAGGCTGTGTTCTGTGTTAAAAACACACTAACATATATGTATCCAGTGTTTTTTAAAAATACTCGTACCTTTGATTGATTGGTTTGTTTATCTTTTGCAAGATACACACGAGCGATTGGACCGAAAGGACGAAACAACTCTTGCAAATCAGCCTCACATGCATCTTCTGATAAATTTGTCACACGTAATGTAGCTGCTTCGTCTGCTAAAAAATAACAGCAAAAGAATCAGTTTAATTTGTTTCTTAAGTATTTTAAATAACGTTTAATTTATCGCCTTGATGTCACCCTACAGTAGGGAAGAATAATCTATGGGAAAAAATGTCCAAAGCTGAAATTTGGTCTAGATCTCCCATATAGTATATACATAACACAAAAATATATTAGTTGTAAAGTCTGTCTGTCACGCAAAATGGTACCGCAAGTAGTGAGATGCATGCAATGCTGTATAAAAAGGGCGGGCGAACCAGTGGATTTTACCACGGGTCACCGACTTTACACAAAAAAGCCCAACCCCAATTACTTAATTAAAAATTTGCAAATACAATTTTTTAAGGTGTAAAATATCTAGTTACAAGGGTTAAGTTGCCATGATTTTGATTATAGTGGCAAAATTTAGTATTTCTCTTTTTCTCGTAAATTTGAGAAGTTTACAGACATTTTTCATTAGCACTATCTAAAGTTTAATTTTCTTTGTGAAATGTGATATTTTATGCTTTGGCTACCCCTTAATTTTATAGCAATTTTTAAAGAGAACCCGGGGTATAAAATGATGTTGGACTTTTATTATAGAGCTTAAATAGTTAGCTAAAAGTCTTTTTAAATTTTTTAAAAAGCTCATTTTAAGCTTAAGATATTCACATTTAAAGAATTTCAGATTCAATTATGTTGCATGAATTATGATGTCATATTTAAGTAATAGCAAATTTGGACATTTTCTGTCATCAGTAATTTTAGACCTGTTAATGGATGTGCATTCAAACTTTATCAATGCGTAGATACTATAAAGGTTAATTGATTAACAAAATTTTTTTACCAAAATAACACTCATTTGCTCGTCCCAGACCTCTTAATTTTTTGCTGACGACTCCATAACTTAGGATCTGCATGTCTGTTTGCAATCAAATTTTGTGAGTAAACATATAGGGCTTATACAAGCTTACCCACAAATTTTTTGCATGGATTTCGGGAGCGTATTTTCGCTTGTGGAAGGCACGATTAGTTGCTGGTCAATTTCACTGTTTGTTTTGTATCCTGACGGTCTGACTGTTGACCAGCCATTATTTTAAGTGCTGGATGTCTGAGTTCAATTTGATGGATTCCTTTTATCATGATCACTGCTTATAAGGCTTTCTTATAAAACATTTGAAGATCAAAACTTGATTTGTCTTTTCTCCTTTATATCTACCAACAAACTTAAAACGCCTTCAGCAAAATGTATGCCTGAAGACCCCCCGCAATAGCATTCACTGGAGATGTTACGATGCTGATTACTACGGGAAATCCCCCAACATACATATTTCTTATGTTGGTATTTTATTCAGCTGTTATGTAATTAGTGTACAGTAGTTATATGGCCACTTATAGGCACTGATTTATTAAGACCACATTTTTTTATTAGAACCTAGTTATCGGAACCTTTAGGCTGCTATTTGGCAAAAAGTTAAGAACACGCTAAGACCATAATAAAGATTTAAAAAAATTACGAAAAAAAAATCCAAGGTACTATTGTGCCGCTTTCTTGAAAAATAGAAATATATTTATAACAATAATTACCTTATTCCATGAAATTAAAGAGTCAAGAATTAACGCGAACTAAATTAACGGTCATAAAATTAACGTGGTTCAATGAAATTATTTTGAAAAAGACATTTAATTAACGCGGTTGAGCAAGGTTGTTTTTAAAAATGCATTTAATTAACGCGAATTTGAGAAAGAAGATAAATTTTTTTTTAACAATAAGTAACTTTTTCGTATGATATGAACTTGTAATTTTACAAAAATGGGTCCATGTTGATCAGGCTATTTGCTTCTCTGGTGCTTTTTAATGTTTCTGTTATCCCAGCAGCCTCCAACAAACAGTGATGATGTTACGACTTTTTCAGTTTGAAATGCTTTTCATGAGTTTCGAATGTTCTGGTTTTGAAGTTGACAAGCAAAGATCAACTTCAATGGTTGTCACGTCACGATCGAGGTTTAGATAGTGAAGCGGTCTCCTCTATTACAAGGCGGTTTGGAAATCGAAATAAAAGTTTTCGTTGTTTTGAAAGACAATGTTAAAAATTTAAAAATCTTGGAAGAAAACGTGCTTTCAGTTAATTTTCCACTTTGATCAGAGTATGAAGATGATACAAAAGCCATTTTAAAAAAGATGGCTGAAAAAAGAACACCGTTGAGCTATCGTCCAATGGGAAGAAATAGTATAAAATTTGTAAAAAAAAATTGTATTATTATGAAATTAACAGTAAAAAAATTGTATTATTTATGAAAATTAACAGTCTTTAAATTAACACTGCATTTAATTAACGGTCATTAAATTAACGGCTAATTTTGAAAAACCGCGTTAATTTCATGAATAAGGTAGCACATTCAAGAAAGAGGCTCCTCTTTGTAAAAATCAAATTTGACACTTTCTTACGCCTTTAAAGATTGTTTAGCAAGAACATAATAAGAACAATTTCAGCAAAAAATAAGCACATCCAGCTTAGGCTAAAATTTTTAGACGTTCTTATAAAAATGTAAATTCACAAACAAATTAAGAATTTATATTTAGTAAATATAAACACAATCTGCTTTTTATTACAATTCGATTTGTTAATTTCAATCGAAAGGTGGTAATAAAATGGACATCATTATCAATTTGTTTTTATCAATTTCATTGAAATGGCGCAAATAATTGAAACTTTTTTAACGAAATAGACAACGCAATGTTAATTTGGTCATGCACATTTTACGACTTTGAAACTACATAGAGGGAACGATAAAAGTTAATCAGCCCAACTTTCGTATAAGATTTACCCGGTGTTGAACGTCTGGCAGAGCGATTAATAAGAACCGTAAACTGTGCCACACATTCAGGTGGAGCGCTTTAGTACAGGTATATAGCGTGTCGTAAATCGTGTGAAGCGCACACATCGAGTGAAACTTTATGGTGTTTCTGTTGTTATATATGTTTCAAAAATAACTTTTCACAACTTTAGCTGAAATAAAAAACACAGTTTACAACTCGTTGCTACCCTGTCATAGCAGAAACAGTCGGCCAACCTTTTCTGTTTTTTGGAGAATGTCCCAGTGAAAGTTCCAAAAGGGCTGATCGCTTAGTACAGGTAAACAATGTCGCACATCCATATAGGTGCAATAGTCTTTTTCAAAAACTGTATCGAACTTCAGTTTACACAGGATACACTGGGGTATCGTTAACCCGTCCAGCTAAAAAAATCACTCAGCAATTTTATTTTGCGGGAATAAGTTTTTATGACAGTAATAAAAGTTTTCCTTTTCTTTGCTGGAAAATTTCCTGTGAAAGTTTAAAAATCAATCGTGACACTGGGCTAAACACTCAGTACAGGTATAGGCGTAATACCCCTTGCAAAAAACTCTAACACAACTTCAGCTTAAATAAAACCCAGCAAACAGCCATTGTTAACACCAGGCTGACCGCTTTAGAGGTACACCGTGTCGCACATGAGTATAGGCGTAATACTGTACCATTTTTAAAAACTTAATCGCAACTTCGGTTGAAGAAAATTCAGAAAACCGCCTGTCGGTATCCTGTCCAGTTAAAAAAAATTAGTCACCAGCATAAGCTTTTATAACAGTAATAAAAGTCGTAGCTACCTAAGTGCATTTAGCCATAGAGATTTATTAAGAATATTTTTTGTAGCCCAAACTGTATTTAGCTACTTTAATTTTCTAGTCAGCTAGATAACCACAACCCCAATACAAATAAATAATAATATACCAAACTGAAATAATAACTTTAAAGAATAGAAATAAATAAGGTTAGCCAGCTAGCTGGCTTTGATGCTACCTTATATTCTACGTTTGTAGCCAAAATCCTAAAACAGGCTAGAAAACGTGTTAACATATTCATCTTAACATGTGAAAACATACAGTAAATAAATATTCCTATAGTATTTAAAAGAGAAAAAGGTCAAAAGAAGACCAACAAACCTGACACCATCACTTCCAAACTAAAATGGCCTTCGCAGCATGTTTCCATTTTGTACGGGTTCTGCCGTGATACCAAAATTAAGCTGCGTGCTACCAAAAAACAGAGGTCCGTAAAAATCGGGTTCTGCGATATTTTTCCGAAAACAGTGTGCTGTGTGCAACCATTTTGATCAAAATAAATGGTTAATTTCTTCACAACAAGACAAATATGATTATTAGTATTCCCAGGGTGAGTGATTATTACGTTTTTTAGGAAAGTATAATCACTGGGATTTTGAAAGTAACGATCTTACAATCGTCAGGTTTGAAAACGTTATTTGAAGCCTGGTATGGTCTTCTTTTTGAGAAAAATAAATAAGTAAATGTACTCACAAACTTTAATTAATGACTCGCTTACAACGTTTTGATATCTTAGCTGAAATTCCAGGCCGAGAATATTGCTGGAACTTGTACCACGCTTATTCCCCACGTCAAAACGGCGATCCCTCTACAGTGTGCAGGGGCAAAGGAATTTTGTTACTTCCCTTTTCGAATTTTTTTGTAAATTTTATATTTTGGAATTGCTTGTTCAAACAAAATTATGGAAGCTTAGGGCGCACGATTTATTGCGCAGGTGTTTCTCTTATTGATAGGCCTGATACTATATGGGAGATCTGGACCTAATTTCAACTTGCAGACACCTTTTCCAAAAAATGGTGCTTTTAGAGCAGAATCAATCATTTATTTTAGGAGAAATAAACCATAGTTTTTATTAAGAATGCAGCAAGAGCCAGACATATGCTTGCTGTACACTAGAGTCTGGCAGTCAAATATTTACCTCACTAGTTATCGGCCCTTAGTGACATAGGGCTCCATGCCATGGAAAAAACACCATCGACTGTGTGAATATTGGACAAATAACATTAATTAAGGCTGGTGTAAAATAAGCCATTGTTGATTAAGAAGTGTAAAAAGGGTGAACAAGGTTAGTACTCGGAAAACGAATACAAATTAAAATTTCTAGCAATAAAAAGTACAACACAGTAGCATAGGTGTGTTGCCAGCAAGTCTAAAAAGGTTGTTACTTTGTCTCCGGTTGTTCATAGTTTCTCCTCTCCTCTGTGCTCCATCTGCATTACCACGAAGAGAAGGAGGGACATACTTTGATCCACCACCAACAACTTTAGAAGCCAAATCAGGAACAGCTGCATTCACATCAACTAAAAAATTAAAAAATCTCTATAATAATAATACAAAGCCTGTCTGTGTGTGACTTTTGCAAAGTGGATTATATTTTCACAATTTTCTTTGATAAAGTCTATAAAACATCACCTATAAATTTGTTCTGTAATTTAACAAACTTTAATGTTAAAATACCATTGACGTTAAAGGAAACTATATTAAAATTATGAAGCCATTACAATGCACTTAAAACTTTGAGGCCAAATAACTTGGAAACGAGGTGGTGACGTCAGTGATTTTTCACCGTGTGGGAAACTAGGGACCACCTGGGACCAATTTGGGTAAGTTTCCTAAACCTGGATCCCCAATCCGTTTCGGAATGAACGGGTTGATGACGTCATCAAAAAACATATAAACCACAATATCTCC